>CM033452.1:11545971-11583784 GCA_019425755.1 Amaranthus cruentus
TAGCACCCACTATCATTTTTCTTAATTTGCATGCCCACTAAAAAGTGGACAATAAGAAAGGGGTGGAGGGAGTATTAAACTTATCTTGTCTCTGAATTGCATTCATTGAGAACGAACAACACATTTCATTCAATCATCTTTGTATTGTATTGTATTGAATAACTTCATCTATTATTGTTGACTTGAGCATCAAAGAAGTCCCTGAAAAACATCTCTGAGTTGTCTTAACCATTGTTACTAATTGTGTCTAGTAGTTTAGTGCAATTAATTGCATCTAGTAATTTAGTGCAATTACGTCTAGTAATTGATGGTAATTGACAGGGACAATCCCTGAGATTAATAAACCAAATTTCGAAAATATATATGTAGTTATGTATATACTTGCAAATTTAGGGTTTGGAGTCCTAAGGGACATCAACTAATGGACAAAATTCCGACAACGTTTTATTTGTAAAATTAACAGTTATTTTATCCTTACTTGCTAAAATTTTAAATACGACATACCATAAAAGAAAATTGAACAAAATAAATCAACTGACCTAATTAAAAAAATGAGATAAAATAAATAAATAAGATAAAATTACAAGAATGAGAGATTATTTATCATCAAAAGGCTTTAATATTAATTTTACACTTTTACTCTTAAGTCTTACCAATAGAAAAGTCTACTTTTAATTTTTTTTTAACGCCTAGGGGCACGTGACCCCGTGGGCTCCAACCTAGCCCCGCCACTGCTTTTACTTACTGTATTTTTATTAAAGTAAGTTATATTTTATTATATAAACTAAATAGTGCCCGTGCGATGCACGGCTTTACCAAATTTTCTGACATATTTGTTTAAATTAATAAATTAAAATTTTTAGAAATAAATTGTATATTATAGTTATATTTTGTTTCACTATGAACAGTTATATACATTACATACATTATATCATAATTGTGCGCAAGTATATTTATATATATAAATATATATATATATATATATATATATATATATATATATATATATATATATATATATATATATTAAAAAACAACATACAAATTTTTATAACAAAAATAACAATTACATTAACTTATGAATAAAAGAGCAAATGGTTCATACCGGTACAATATAAAATTATATTTCTTAATAAAAACAACATACAAATTTTTATAACAAAAATAATAATATAGTCAAAATATGAAAATAGTAAGTCAAAGTTAATCATAATAACAATGACATCATCATTAAAATTTGGAGGGAAAATTTTTAATGAGGAAATGACATGTAAGCAAAATTAAAAATTGATGATGTCAGCTGTGTTTTGTTTTAGTAATACTTATATAGATAGATTTTTTAACTTTCATTGTTTTAAATTATATAAAAGTGTTATTTTCTTGTTATTATAAAATCAAATAAACTACTTATGTTGTTTTTATTTTAATATAAATTTTATTTACAATCATAATGCACACCTAATACAATTCAAATTCTTTTTATCCCTTGCAATATTGTACATAATTAGAATCTAAAACAACAACATTCCAATCAAATACATACTCTAAAAAGCTAGAGAAGGGTTAAAATGAAATTGTACCTAAATTAGGCAAATCCATTTCTATGGTGGCAACTCCACAACTTTGCACTTCAATCCCAACAACATTCATTTCACATGTGATTCTAAAGATCAACTAAACTTGTATTAAAAGCTTAGATCTTGATGCTCTTATTCCCACATGGGAATTTGACTTAATTTTAGTAACCAATATTCAAAGCAAAGGAATAAACCTTTTATAAACCTCGGCCATTAAACTTGGCATAACTTTTGCCTAACCTTTTATAATAATTCATAGCTTTAAATTACTTTAAAAACCCAATTAATTACAATAAAATGTTGAAATTGTTTTGTGAATAGTAGAAGCGTGATCGAAATCACATATTAAAAGATAAGAATAGAACAATGATCAACAATCTAAAATAGAAACGACATAAAAGTCTATGTGGTTTACTAACAATGTAATAGCTACGTCACTAAAGAATATTCTTCACTACTATATATTTAATCCTCAATGATGGCTTTTTAATAGTTTAATTAACTCTCCAATAATAAAAAAAGGACCTAGGTTAGAGAGCTCACCATACAAAGAGATTTATAATCCTAATAGAAATAGAATAATAATCATAATAAGAATAGAAAAATCAATTCTCAAAAATTGGAATACAATTGTCATAAGAATAAGAAAACCATCATAAAAAATAAGAAAACAATGCTAATACGAATAGAAAATCTACCCATAAATGCTAATGAGTATAGAAAATCTACCCATAAATTATAGAAAATCTACCCATGCGAATCAAGTTACATATCCAATAAAAATCAAAATCCAAATATCATTCTTGATTACAAATTAGTAAAAAAAAACCATTTTTAATACTAACTTAATTTTCAAATCAAACCATTGTTATTAATCAATAATCTCTATTTTCATTTGTTCTTTCAATTAATTTTCTAGCAAATCTCAGTGCAAACTTAAAAATTAAATAATTCTAATTGTGAGTTTTTAAAAATTTTGAAAATTTAATAGGTAGAAAACATATATAACTGAATTTATTAAAATCCCAACAGAATATGTTTTTACATATAAATTGATAAGAAATAATAGTTAAAGATTAACATTAAAATTTTGGCAAACTTTCTTTAAAAATAACATATGAAAAGGGAAACAGGATGAGTACATAACTCCAAATAATAACAATTAAATAATAATAATAATAATAATAATAATAATAATATCTTAAAAAAAAAGAAATATCCATTTATATTTTTGTCAGGTATTTTTCCATCATCAACCAAATTCATTCTATTGTAGAAGTATATAAATACTTCTCTAAAGAACACAAAAAAAGGGGGAAATTAATTAACAAAAATAATAATTTAAAAAACCCATGAATTTAACCCAAAATTCCACCATGAAAGTTCAAATTTCAAAGCTTGTGCCTTTCTTACTATTGCTCTCTCCCTTCCATTTTACGTCTATTTCTATCTCACTTTAACAGTGATTACGAAACCATTTCAAGCCCATAAATAAACAATAATAATACTAAATAATGGAATCTCCATTGTTAACTCTTTTCTCTTTACTCAATCCAAGTTTTGATGCTTTTTTCTACTTCCATTTCTAGCCTTCTAAATATTATTGTTCAATTTTCTAATTTGGGTCAAGCAATTTTGGGTCTTAATTTTAATTACGGTATGCTCTTTTTCTATTACTCCAATGTTCTTCACTTTTCTATTGAATATTCTACCAATTATTATATATTTTTATGTATTTTTAATTGGAAATTTATATATTTGGCTTTTTATGTGTGTGGAAAATGGGTTTATTGTTTTGGGGAATATAATTTTCTTTTGGAGTCAAGAGGGTAAAATGAAAATCTAGAAGTAACTTGAATAAAAGAAGGATACATTTTTTTGATTACTATAATTTGAATTTTGAAAGTAATTTAATTGTATAGCAAAAAAGGAATAATTTTTGAAATAATAGGTCTTCTGAGAGACCGTAAAGACGGTATCCTTACAGCCCAGCCCAATGCTTTCAACAGTTACCATCACGGATTATTAAACAAGAACGTAAATTTACCTATTTACGGGTTGAAATGGTAAACAAGTGTAAAACAAGAATAAGGAAAATTCATGTGAATGACTAGCCGATTTTAATTTTATGTAATTAAAGCTTTGACCGGTTTATTTTGTTATTATTGTTCCATAAACTGACAAAATTGAAGCTGTGTTGTTGTAGTGTTTCTATCATGATGATCTAGAACAAGTTGTTTCGCAATTGTGCCATGTTATGGGTCAATTAAATTAAGTCTATTATACACAAAACAAGTAAAGCTAAAGTTTTTTGTTTTATGAAAATATCCAATGTGATTATGTAGAAATGAATCACTAAATATTTTTATTATTACTACCTCTGTTCTATATAGTTTGAAGCAAAGAAAAAATTGTTGGATTTCAAGAAAAAGATAGATAATGGTAATAAATAAAGAGGGAATGAATTGTGGGGTTGAAATTAAAAGAGATTTAAAATGTATGGATGAGATTAAAAGAAAATGGTGTGCCATCGTCCAAAAATAGAAATGATGCAAATTAAGTGGGACAGACCAAAATAGAAAATGTTACAAATTAAATGGGACAGAAGGAGTACATATTATTTTATTCGTTTCATTGTATTTACTGAATTTCATTTTTTACGTAATTTAATGTGTTATTTTAATCATTTATACTTTGAGCACGCATAACTATAAATTATAAAAAATTAATAATATAAAAATATTCAATTAGCCGTTATATATAAGATAAGCTTGAAAAATGAATAATAATTCTCATAACAGCCGTAACGTAGCAAACATTTCAGAACAAGGGAAATAATAATTAATTGAGAAAGAAATACAAGATCCAATTGGTGATTTTTTTATTGAGTAGATTATATCATAATTGACATGTATCAACATGGGTGGAGGGCCCTTTTCCACTTTGGAGGAGACTTGTTCTTATTCTTATTCTTATTTAATGTTGTTTCCTACAAGTTTTAGATGAAGACTTGATCAACAACAAGTTCCTTGTACTACTTTAATGGTTGTTGTTGTTTGACTAGTCAACCTTTGTCAATGTTGCATCAAACTACAAATTGAATTGCTTTGCTTATTGATTTACAACTTCTGTTAGTTGTGGACTTGTTTACTGCCCTGGGAAATTTGTCTTGCAAACTTTCTAGTCCTGATTTGTTGTCGATTCGAAACCTTACTTAGATCTTGTAAGGTATTTTCATCTAATGCTAGAATGGTGCACAGGAGGACTCTCGTCGTGTAGCTAGTTTCGTTCTAGCTTCAAGAGTTGTTTGCTTGGCGGGTTTTTGGTTGGTTAGACAACTCGTATCTTGAGTGGCAACGCGAGGTCTTGGTAGCTGCGGTTTCCAACAATGACATCCTCGAGTAAGGGTGATAAGAAAGCTGTTCTCGATGTTGGGGCGTGGCTGTTTAATATCGTCACTTCGGTGGGGATCATCATTGTTAACAAGGCTTTAATGGCAAGATATGGTTTTACTTTTGGTGAGAGTTCAATTTCCTTTGCAATTCACCTTGTTCATACTTTTTTTGTGTTTTTTCATGATTCTTGATCAGTTTATCTATAGAAGTAATATGATGATCCCCATAGAAAATTTTCTGTTTCTTTTCATGAAAATACAGTTTTTTATGTTTAATGTTTACATTTCTATTATGTAGATCCTTTATAGATGAAGTTTAGCAGTTTCAATGTGTGTTGACTAATTTGAGCCACAGAATTTTATGAATTATGATAACATTTATGATGCAATGTATATAGAAGGAAGTTCTTAAAAATTGATTTTGACAATAGATTTGGTTACATTTCTTTTATTTGGCTTACCTCGGGATCAATCTTTGCTTAATTCGGGGACTTGAGGATTGTTAAGTCGAGTCGATTAATTGTTAGTTCATAGTGTGGGATTAAGCCTAAGTTCACTCAAGTCTAAATTAGCTAATTTTGGACTAAACTTGCAAATTTCAGATTGGCTTTTGGGATTGAATTATAGTTTGTTGTTGGAGTTTGGTGTTGAGATCAGAAGACCAAATTCTACGTATTAGCCTCTCTCTCTCTCTTCTTTCTAATGTTGATTTAGGCGTCCTTAATTATATAGCCCATCTTTCTAATGTTGATTTAGGCGTCCTTAATTATATAGCCCACAACATATTAGAGCAACCCTAAGACAAGTCCAAGACGCGCCCTCCAAGCATAGATCAAAACAGAAAATCATATTTGACCCTGCACCACGGTGCTCGGACGAGCATATATGTGCTTGAATGAGCACCAAATCAGTTGCATTAACTGACTTTTTGATTGCTTGTTCATCGTTCAAGGCACCTTCCTTCACTATCCTTGCATCGTTCAAAGCATGAACCAAGGCCTTCCTTGAGCACCTCCTTGCCTTGTTTCCTCTCCAATTCCTCTCCCTTGATCGCTTCATGGAGTTATCCAAACCTCATGCCCCATTTCACAACCAACATCATACTAACGTGCAAGCCATTTAGTACGCAATGAGATGATCAAAGTTATGTCCTACACTAGGAGATTTGGGACTTGGCACAACAATCTCCCCCCAAAGCTATATAAGGTGTTAACTGGAAGATAAGACGCTAGGTGGGACGAACGAGTAAAGGGATTATGTAACTCCTTAGTCCTGTGAAATCATTGAACTGGGGCAATTAACAACAAAAATGCTATATAAGGTGTTAATCGGAAGACAAAATGTGATATAAGTGGTAGTTTGCAAAAACTTCATTTGAGTTGGTTATCTTAATCACAGTTTCTCCTTGGACTTTCTATGTGCTCAGAAAGGACATAGTGTTGAAGTGCCCATGTGTTACCCACATGTGAGTTCTCCCACATCAGAGAAAGAGAAAAGTATGCATCACTTTATATACTCAAGGAGTAACTCCTACTATTACCAATTGGTTCTAGTATTCAACTTTCTTTGGGTTTATGAGTGGATTACTTCTTCTCCTCCATGTTTGGGTTGCCCAGGCCCATTTTCTAAATTCTATCATGGTGTCAGAGCCCGGTTTGTTGTTGGGCCTTTATACTGGGCATTTAATCTTACCACTGGTTAAGGGGCCTTTAATTGGATGTTCATTCCTAATAGGTTTGTAACCCTTCTGGTGGGCTAAAATTCTAAGGACACTCACATGGGAGGGGGAGTGTTGAAGTGCCCATGTGTTACCCACATGTGAGTTGTCCCACATCGGAGAAAGAGAAGAGTATGCATCACTTTATATACTCAAGGAGTAACTCCTACTATTACTAATTGGTTTTAGTAGTGAACCTTCTTTAGGTTTATGAGTGACTACTTCTTCTCCTCCTTGTTTGGGTTGCCTAGGCACATTTTCTAAATTCTATCACATAGTTTAGCCGAAAATAATGAACAAACTTCTATTTTGGTTTCTGCATCTCTCTCGATTGGATTCCGAATCAAGGAACATCATTATTGCTTGTTCGATATTTTGTATAGAGCTACTTGAAAATTTGATTGGATTTGGACTAAAATCTTAAATCAACATACAAAATTAGATTTACACCGGAAAACTTCATCTAATTTTTCCAAATTACATTCGTAAGTTGTGGAAAAGGGGGTGTTTTTTTAGCATGGATTGTTGGTTAGGACATTTTGTTATGGCATGAGACCTTACTATACTAAAAAGGAGAATGTAAGCAATTGATTCTCGTGGATGACTTTGCCTTGCACTTCGTTATTTGATTTGAAATCTCACTCGAGCTTGTATGTAGTGATGCGTTTCTCTTGCAAAATAGCGGAACCCTTAACGTTGAGTTATACAGTTTTTTCCTCTAATATGTCGAATTGTTGTACTGCAGCTACGACATTGACGGGTCTCCATTTCTTAACCACCACTTTGATGACTTCTACATTCCGTTGACTAGGCTATATTCAGCCGACACAACTTCCATTTACAGACATTCTAAAGTTTGTTCTTTTTGCAAACTTCCCATTGTTGGAATAAATGTCAGACCGATGTGGAATTCCGTAGGATTCTATCAGGTAAATCAAGTTTTCCCTAAAACAGAACTGAATATACATTGTGTAAAATTTGGCTAGCACTCAATTTTAACGTGTTTGTCTCGTCTGTCTTCCAGATTGCAAGCTGAGTATGATTCCGGTTTCCTGTTTTCTCGAAATTGTTCTAGATAAAGTGCGGTACTCTAGGGATACTAAGCTTAGTATCGTGTTAGTCTTATTGGGTGTTGGAGTCTGTACTGTCACAGACGTAAATGTCAACGCGAAGGGCTTCATTTTTGCTTTTGTTGCTGTATGGAGTACTTCTCTGCAACAATATGTAAGTTCTGATATTTCGATTCTTTGCTTGTTTTTGCTTCATGTCATGGTGTTTTTAAAAGCAATGGACTTTTTTTCTCTGAGCTATCCTTGTTCGGATCGTTGCCATGGTTACATTGAGCAATGAGATTTTTTTACTTATATTGTATGTCAATGCTTGTACACATTACTTGAATTCAGTTATGCATACTCCTCTGTGCTTCTGATCTTTTCCTCCAACTATATGGGTGTGAGTGCCTTTTGAGACTTGTACAAAATCAAAGGGACGGATATACTACTTTTATGCTCCCTCTATCTCTTTGAATTTGCTACATAACATTCAAAATGCTCTCCCTTCAATTTGCGTAAAGTAGAACATTTAAAGGGACATAGGTCGGTTATTTTGGTAACTGAGTGCTACTGTGCTACCTATCAGAGTATATCACACGAAGAGCCCTTGTGGATAGAAGTGTGGATATAGCATAGATCCTCCTCATATCTGGCGCTAAATATTGCATTTTAATGATGGATAATTGAGATTCGAAATGTAACCCCTTGTCATGCTGACTCTAATACCATGTCAAGGACCAACTCAACCAAAAACTTAAGCTAATTGCCCCAGGATATATTATATACTCTAACACTAATCACTTATAACAACTATTGATTGTACCCAAACATTAGTCTTTATACCCAAAGAAAATGAGAGTTTAAAACTTACAAAGATGATGATCAGGCTATTGAATTTTTGCGGCTATGCTATATTTTCCTGGATGTAATTGAATGTATTTAGTTTCTATTTCCTGTCACCATTTTATCAACATCATTGGCATGCCCTTCAGCCTTTCCAGTGTATGACTCTATTTCATTCTTACCATGTTACGGATTTTCTATGTACTTAATTCCACTTTCTCGATGAAGCGACAGTAAAATGACTCAATAAAGCATGCACATTTCTTACATAAATGATGTTTTCTAAAACGGTCAATTGAAAACCACTTTGCTGTTACAAGGGTAAAATTGCATGCATCTAACCTCCAGACCCAGCCTAGGTGGAATGCTGCAAGTCGTTTAATAGCATTGGAGTAATGTAATGTTCGTTTATGTACTTGATTCATTCCTTTTTCTTATTCTTCATGTTCTTATGTGCTTTTGACAATCTTCTGCAGTACGTACATCATTTACAACGTAAGTATTCCATCGGTTCCTTCAACCTATTGGGCCGTACAGCTCCAGTGCAGGCCGCTTCACTGCTGATTGTTGGACCATTTTTCGACTACTGGCTCACTGGCCAACGCGTTGATGCTTATTCCTACAGTTCAATATCTGTGGTAAGTACTCATTCCAAATTCGACAAACGTGTAATTCCTGCACATTTTTCATGTTATAAATGTGTGTAATTCCTGCATTTCTAGTTTTATCCTAACTTGATCAATTGCTCTTTCTGCAGTTCTTTATATTGCTCTCCTGCACCATTGCAATCGGCACCAATCTCAGCCAGTTCATCTGCATCGGTAGATTTTCTGCCGTGACCTTCCAAGTACTCGGTCACATGAAGACTATTTTCGTGTTGATAATGGGATTCACTTTCTTCGGGAAAGAGGGGCTCAACTGGCATGTCGTCTTGGGCATGATTATCGCAATTCTGGGAATGATGTGGTATGGAAATGCTTCGTCCAAGCCCGGAGGAAAAGAGCGATGGTCCCCTCCGATTTCTGATGTCGAGTCACAAGATGACCTCGACAAGTTGCTAGGGGCCGAATCCAATGCGCCCAGCGGAAAGGCATAGAAATTAAGAGAGACATTTACAGAGAGTTTTCCCATTATTTAAATACATTTTTTTGTTACAATGCTTTAATTTATTTTTTCAATGACAAATATATAGCTCAAATACCTCCATTGTTATAATTCTTGCAAATTTGAGTTCCTCAAACATTTCAGCAAAAAATCGATATGAATTCCATAATAGCAAGTGAATAATTTTTTTCTCCAGTGTTACAACTTAATGTGTATATATTTAACTTTCTCTTTATGTATTACTCCTCTATATCTTTAAATTTGCTACATAACGTAGATTAATGGGAGTTCTTTTCTTACTGCGTCACAACAAATTTAAAAGAACAAAAAAGTATGAATTGTAGTTGTATTTAGGACTATCAATAGCAAATTTCTTCTATAGTCTAAACCCGCTTATGCCTCTTAAGCTAAAAAGGTTACGCTGTACTAGCCTTTGGTAAATATTTTTTTTGTCAACTTGTTGATTTGAATTTTGCTATTTTCTCGTTGTTTAAATAGAAAAATAATTGTTTGGAAAATAACACTAAAAAGGCTGATTTTTAGTCCAAAATGAAAAAATTGTTGACAACAAAATATACATTTATAATTTTATTAAATATTTCCATTAGTAGATGACGGATACAAAAAACATATAATAACCAAAAAAATAATCCGTTATGGAAATGGGCTAAACAAGACAACTAAACATACACATCAATGTTAATAATTCGTTGGCTAATTCACTTTTTAAATTCGCGATTCATTTAAAATGATAAAAAAAAGCCTAAACCCGGCCATAATTCGTTTGGTGCATCATCATATCATCACCATAGTATACACTAATTGAGAAACCACTTTAACACATGGTGGATGTAGAATGAGAGTTGAGGATTTCTAATTATTTGTTACGTGGTGGATGTAAATGAGAGTTGAAGATTTCTAATTATTTGCCACGTGTCACTTTAAATTATATTTTTGAATTAAATATTATTTTCTTATTTGCTCAATTATTATTTTTAGAGTCTTCAATGTTGATTTTTAGCTTTACATAGATTATTATAAAATATTCTTACCTTTCCCTCTTATTAATTACTTATTTTCATCATTCAAACATATAATGCTTTAATTTTTCATTATATTTACATATAATTCATGTGGAACTAATATTGAATTATCTATTTTTTTTTAGAACTATTGAATTATCTATTTTGATTGAGTATGTAATTTTTTTAATATAATTATAAAGTATCTTTTTTATCTAAATAATTAATAATTATGCTGAGAAAAAAATTATTATATAAAAGAAAGTTTAAAAAATGTCATGCATTGCACGGGTATTATACTAGTTGTTACATTGTTACACATAGATAGAAACGCAGTTCTAACTGGAATATATACGGAAGAGAGAATACGGAGTTTGGTGCATTGTTATAATGATCCAACCCCTGGGAATTTGCATTTATGACGAAACTCGTATGAACATGACCATGGTTTGTCTATTAAAGATTGTAGGGTACTACTCTTCCTCTTGTAGGACATGGGCCATCCATTTTCATTACAATTAATGTACAGTATGATATGGATGACTGAAATGTCGTTTACAAAAAAATAAGATGCCTATCAGAAATCTTGTTCAGTTTGTGGTCCTTATTACCTGTTTCAATGTCCACATTTAATATAGCTTTCTCAAAGGAACAACTATCTAGCGCACGGCCCACCCTCATACGAGAGTCTGTTAGGCTAAATCTTTTAAGTGTGGTTGTAGCGCACATTCTCCTCATTTCTGGCACATATTGAAGGGAAAACTCTATCACGCCCCCTCACACGATCGAGAGTTGGCACATATCTTGGGCACCACAAACAGTGGCGTATGCAATATTCATACTCATGGATAGCACAATTGTATTGAAGTAAATTAAGGGGTAGCTTGGATTGAGAGTAAATATTTAAGGTAGTAAAAAAAAGTCAAACTAATGTAACAAAGGTAATTAGATATGTAAATAAAGTTATTGAAATAATTGTGATAGAGGTAGAATAGAAGTAGATTAAAAATGATGAATAGAAAAAGAGTTTGATTTCACTCATTTGGAGGTAAAGAATTCCCCCACCTCCCCCTAGGGTAAATTTATACCCCAAAATAAGAGAACTTATTGCTAATTTCTCTATTTTTTCATTACCTTCTAATTCATTCTTCCATTTCTCTAACAATGAAATTCCTTTAATCACCTACCTAACTAACCTTAAATTCCTACTTTGACTTTTATTACCCCTTAAATATTTACCCTCAATCCAAGCGACCCCTAAATTGTAAAATTTTCAGTAGAATGTTGTTTGTAAATTGAAACCAAAAAATCGTTATCATTAAATTGATATGTACAAGCAGTATAATGAAATGATAATCTAAGGGAATATAACAAAGCGCGTGGATGAAGAATGAAGTTCTTTTTCAAAACTGAAATGTTTTTAAAAAAAATCATGAGTAGCACGTGTTATTAAAGGTTATACACTACATTCGTCTATATATGACCACCAAACACTTATGACTTTTTATCAGGTTGACTTTTTAAATATATCATATTAAAGGATCAACTCAATTAAATGTTTGGACCAAAAACCGACTATCGAGATATATTATTTAGTATATTAATTATTAAATCTAAAGATTGTGGTAGCAATAGAAGTCTATGATATGGGTAAAAGCCAAGATATTGTTTAAAATTCTGTTATTGGTGCAATTGATTTATCATTGTTTCCATTTGCAATCTTTTGTTTCTTTGATACATTTCATTACATTCCCATTTCTCAGGTCTATGTTACGTCACTGTTATGTTTAATATGGGAAGATGGAATTGGGCATGAGAAACTGGAATTGTTCAGAAAAATAAAGTTCATTCTTACCTTTCAGATGTTAAAAATTCTTGCTTTTTAATGAATTTAAGAGGTCTTTTCTTTTGTGTAATTTAAATTAATGGTACTATATATAATAAAATTTAATAGTTTAGTCACTGAAAAGTCTCATCATAAATTTGGGTCTAGTCAGTTTGTATTAAGCCAATGTATTAATAATTAAAAAATATATTTTTTTTGAAATTTTATGTGGTAACACCGAGGTTTTGGGTTTTTCACGTGGTAAGCAAAACTTTTAAAAAATCCACACGGTAACCTTAAGGTTTACCAAATTGTTCGACCATGACCTCATAAAACGTTAGCAAATGTTAATTTCGAAGCTTTAAGGCTGCTGGATGCCTATTTATGCGACTCACCATATCAAATGCCATCAATTTTAACCATTTTCCCCAAAACATAAGCCCTATCTCTACAATATTTGGATTTGAGGGAAAAAATATGGGTTGGATGAAAGATGGTAGAGTTAGGGTTTATGTTTAGGGGGAAAAAGTTAAAACAAATGGCATACATTTGAAAAGGTGAGTCGCATAAGCTTCAAAATTAATGTTTGCTAGCGTTTTATGTGCAAAAAAGTCATGGTGGAATAATTCGGTAACCTCGCGGTTACCGCATGTATTTTTTTAAAATTTTGGGTTCCACGTGGAGAACACTACAAAAAAAACGCAGATTTCCGACTAACCAAATTAGTCGCTGTTTAGTTGGTATAGGGCTATATTTTTTTATTATAAAACTTTAAGGTTACCACGTGAAATTTTCCTATATTTTTTTTTATTATAAATGGCATAAAAAAAATTAGGTGCGCTTTTTATTTATAAAATTATTATTAACTCTTTTAACCTATTCTCATCATCTTATTTTTCAAATATATGTATATTAAAGGAAAAAGTGTCAAAAAATACCTAATAAAAATATTTTTTTCAAAAAAGTACCTAATAAAAAAAATTCCAAAAAATACCTAACAAAAATTTATTTTTTCAAAAGAGTACTAACTAACGGCAGGGGTTAACTTTTCCTTTATCTTTTTTGCTCATTTTTAAAAAGTACCTATTAAAAAAAAATTCAAAAAAGTACCTAATAAAAATTTTCTTTTCAAAAAAGTACCAAGAATAATTATCCAATACAAACACAACATAATATATAACTCTAAGAACATCATCTAACACAAATCTAGAGCAAGTAACGATTGGTGTTAAGTTGACCGTTTATTAAAAAATTTTAAGGAAATTCTACATGGTAAACACCAGGTTAAGGGAAACGCCTATAATAACTAATCTTGTTTTCATTTCTACATGGTAAGCACCAGGTTAAGAGAAACTAACTGCCGTAACTATATGGGCTAAAAAACGTTTGAATGTCCGTTAAATAGTGAAATTACCATATTGCCCTTGTTTAATTCTCCATCATCATCTTCTTCCTTTGCCACTTTCAAAAGCTTTAACTCCATCATCTTCTTCTTCCTTTGCTTTTCTTCTTTACAGACAAATGAAATCGAACTCGAGAACGATTATGTTCTCGACCACCATAACTCAGGATTCTTCGATACCCATTATTTTATTATTAAAATAAACCCAATTTTTAGAAAATAGAAATGGAATTTAAGGATTATTTTTGTGAAATAACCTAGAATGCAAATGCTTTCGATGTCTTCTAGACCTGGAATTACAAGTGGACATTTTCAATATGTTTGTTTAGGATACTTGATGAATGTTTATGTATAGGATAACTTATCATTTTCCATGCTTTCGATATCGGTTAGAATACTTGATTAATGTTTATGTATAGGAGAACAAAGGACCCAGAACACATATACTAGCAAGGCTTAGAATCAAAATGACGTTCTAAATCTACCAAGGATGGTGTGGGCAATGCAATATGGATAATAATCTTGATAATTTCAATCTTAGACAGACCCTTAAAAAATGTCTTCTTTTCTATAAATAAAAGCTATGAACATACAAGCCCATGCAACAAAAATGATGAGCGGCTATAGATGATCAAAAGGATCGGACCATCACCATTAGGAATGGGTAGTCTACAAAAAATTATAGCATATTGCACAAAGAAATACTCAACAGTCATCAACCGCATCTTCCACACGCTTTTTAGAGAAGAAAAGCAAAGGAAGAAGAAGATGATGGAGTTAAAGCTTTTGAAAGTGGCAAAGGAAGAAGATGATGATGGAGAATTAAACAAGGGCAATATGGTAATTTCACTATTTAACGGACATTTAAACCTTTTTTAGCCCATATAGTTGCGGCAGTTAGTTTCCCTTAAGCTGGTGTTTACCATGTAGAAACGAAAATAAGATTAGTTATTACAAGCGTTTTTCTTAACCTGCTGCTTACCATGTAGAATTTCCCTTAATTTAATAGATTAAAATATTCCTTCAAAACAATTGACTACAATAAAGTTTGCATATAAAGCAAAAAAAGATAACTTAATATTCACCTGTGATTTTTTCAAGTTATAATCAACAATGATTGAGAAATTTTCTCCTATTTTATATAAAGATTACTTTTTTAATATTAATTGGTTTTCGAATATATCGACAGTATGTGAACTAATTTTATTTTTCATATTAAAAAATATTTTTTTAACAATTTCAGAATCAAAATGACAAAATTCAAAAGTCCAAAAAGGCCAATTAAAAAACTAATAACCAAAGGCCTCCAATCTTAATAAATACTCTAAATATAGATACATTACAAATCCAAAAGCGCTTGTGGCTCAATGGATAGAGCATTTGCATGTGGAGCAGAAGGTTTGGGGTTCAACCCCCTACTAGGCGCAGGTATCAATAGGGGATTTTTTGACTGTGCGCATCTCTCTTTACTCCCCCCTTGGAGATATGGGTATGATTTGTCCGCATTTTTCAAGTAAAAGAAAACCCCCACTCGAACTTTGCCTTGTGCTGAATACCGAGAAGGTCCATTACCTTTTATAGATACATTACAAAAAACTTGGCCAAAAAGCTCAAATTATGTGCAAGCTAAAAGGCAAACCTATCCCCTTCTCTAACCCTCACAAGTCACAAATGTAAAATAATTTTGGTATGGTAGGGTCCCAATTTCCTCGGAAGCCTCTAATGTCCATTGTCATCTCTCGTGTGGCATCATTATTTTTAGTTCTTATCTCTTTTTAAAAAAAATTGTACTTGAATTTGCTACAAACAAAGATGACTAGATGACCATATGAATGGCATATTGGCCCCACACTCATGCTTTACCACCAACATGATTACCAAAATATTGACAAAAGAATGCTATATAATATGTTTATAAACTACATATTTTATAATTGGATAATTAAGATCCAAATCATCTATGATTATTGTTAGAACATGATATCGAAAGATAATCTAGAAATTATTAATACTTTTAATTAATTTGAATTGATTAAATTATAAAATTTGAACCTAAGAGTAATGTTTTGTAAAAAATTGAAATAAAAAACAATTAACAATGAAATAACATGTCCTTATTTTAGTGAAAAAATTGCTTTTTGTTAGAGGGTCAATAATAACATAAATAGTCAAACCCTAACTTCCCCCTTTGTCCACTACTATCACCACTCTTAGTCACTTCCTAAAATAACTCT
Source organism: Amaranthus cruentus (assembly GCA_019425755.1). Taxonomy (NCBI): domain Eukaryota; kingdom Viridiplantae; phylum Streptophyta; class Magnoliopsida; order Caryophyllales; family Amaranthaceae; genus Amaranthus; species Amaranthus cruentus. Next base: position 11,562,142 of record CM033452.1, read on the forward strand.
CCATTATTTCCACATTAATTCACCATCTAACCTTCATTCTATCATTATAAATAGACTATAAATAATTAAGACTCTCATGCTTATACTTAATCTTTGACAAAGTTGGTCACTTTTTCCTCTAGTTATCCTTTTAAGGATATAAATTATGAAATTAACCAAGATCAGATGTACCATTGGTACAACATACAAGCTTTACATTTTAAGCTACTAAATCCTAATGCTTTTATTTGCAAATCAAAACCATTTTTAAGCTTAAATAGTAATTGTTGAAAATATTGAATTATATATAAATTGTTGAAAATGGTAATAACTTAAATCCAAACTTAATTATACAAAAAATAAATTTGTTGTTACATAGATATTTAAGAATATCATTATGTAATTTGTAGTATTCATAAAAATATAAGTAAAGAAAAAAAAAATAATACTACTTTTTTTACTAACTAACCATATTCAAACAAACACCTCTAAAAATTATAATTTGACGTGGAGTTATCCTAACAACATTAAGAGATGTCTTTTTTGGCCTTAGGATGTTACATTTACCAATTCCCATATGATTTTCCTTAGGTTTTTCTTATAGAGTCAGGTTCAACTTCATACATAGCAGTCCTTCGTTATATGTGTAGAGGATCATTAAATACAAAAATTAACTTTTTTTTTGTTTTTAAGCAAACCTCTGCGTATTCTCAACAAAAGTACTTATCGGTCCACTCATCAAAGTGACTAAGGTACGATAGCTGAAATTATTCCCAATAGTTCTCATTTAATGTTTTGACCCCTAAGAGATTTGAAGAATATTTTTCAGTTTATAAGCACTAGTGGAAAAAAAGTTAAATGCTGCGGTTTTATCTCCGTTATATGTTGTCGTTTTGAACCGCAGCACTTGTGATAGCAGCATAAGACAAAATATTATACGTTGCGGTTCTTAGAGAACCGCAATATATAATGTGTTATATTTTGCGGTTCTTTAAGAACCGCATCATATACTCTATTTTTTTTCTTGCCTAATTTTCCTTCTACTTTTATGCTGCGTTTTTATAAAACCGCAGCACATGTTGCACATCATATAAGATTTTTTCCACTAGTGAAGTAAAGAATTTAGGTTCGACGATAAAACTTTCATTGCAACCAATGACGAACTTGTGATATGAATAAGGCTGTTACAATAATTAATGACGACCTTTACAAGTTCTAGTGACTAATAATCCACGTGTTGGACATTTAGAATATAATAAGTGTATTATAAGTTAATACCTTAGTGCTATGGAAAATTTAAAATAGTGGGACAAATAAAGTATAAAAACTAAGGTCAAAAGTAAAGACAAAACAAGCGAATAAAGGTAACAAAATAGAACTAAAAGCCAAGTCTGCTTTTGGTATGCAAGGGCACAAACCAATTCGACTTTATGTGCTGAAAGTACCATTGAGACAAAACATCAAGCCGACTCGATTTGAAGGGCATCCAAGAAAAAGTCGAGCTGACTTTTTCCTCTAGAATGCTGTATTATTTCAGAACTTTTAGCCGAATTGGCTTAACTTGGTCCAAGGAAAAACCGAATCGGCTCATCCCTTTGGATTCTGATATTTTAAGACTCTTTTTGTTGGATGCATGCAGCTGGAATGGACATCAAGCAGCTAGTTGGTTACAATGGACATCATTAGAATATAATTCTCTCTCTTCTGTAAAGTTTGTTTTTTAGCTCTAAAAGTTGACATGGTTTGTTTTTTACCTTTTTCTTGCTACCTTGACTGAAACCTTCGTACACAGTTCGTCAGATAATCAAGAATCAAAACAATCTCATACTCATTTAACTTAGAATCCTGCATCAGTGTACTATTTACACCCTTCTGATCATGCCAGTAGTAAGCTTGTTAATACTCCTTTTGGTGGAAATGATTTTGGTGATTGGAAGAGATCCGTAATGATAGGCCTCAGCAAAGAATAAACTATGTTTTGTTGATGACACTCTTCCTAAGACATCAAATGATGTATCACACATGAAAGCTTGGGTGAGAATGAGAGATGCATTAATATGGTTATTGGATGGCTGATTGCATCTCTTAATCGTGGGTGACGTATAACAAATATGCTTCTGAAATATGGACTGATCTTTAAGAGCGCTTTGCAATCTCTACTTCAGCACAAATTTGTTCCTTACATGAAGAGTTGTTCATATCTCATAGGAACCAAACATGAGTATTACTGAGTATTTCACCAAGGTAAAGTAAATTTGGGATGAAATTGACAATCTGAATCCTTTACCTACATGTGTTTGTAGAGGTTGTAGTTGTAGCTTAGCTAAATAGGTCTTGAAACTTCAACAAGATCAGTATAGTCTTGTGAAAACCAATATCCTTATGCTTCTTGAACTCTCTCATGTTTCTACTGCCTATCGTATGCTCGATCAAGAACAAAAACACAAAGAGCTTGCTTGTATTCATGTGTCCTCCTCTCCTTATGATTCCATGGCTTTCATTGCCAACAAGTTCTATGACAGAATTCACACCATAAATCGTTTTCATAAACACAACACTCATGATGTTGGATCATTCAGCAAATAAATATAAGTCTTGTATTGGCTTTAAACGAACCTCCAATTACTTTTGTGATCATTGTAAGGTCAGTGGCCACTTTTGTGATCATTGTTGGATGTGTTTAAGAAGATGACAATAAGTCAGGATTTGAGATTTTTGGTCTTACTTCCATACAACTTGTAATATCCGAGATATTTAAAGAAAATTAAATAATACAAAAGAAATAAAAATAAAAATAGAAAAATAAATATTTAATAGTTCAAAATACAGAAAATTAAATTAAAAAAAACATTGTTAAAAAAAATTAAGTTCACGTTTAATAAAAAAATTAAATTTAACTAAAATAAAATAAGATAAAGGAAGAGAAACCAAAAATTTAGGAGTAGTTTTAATATAAAAAAAATAAATAAAATAATTGTATAAAAAAAAAATTACACGGTTACCAAAAAAAATATATCAAACTTAACTTCCTTCCCCCATTCCTAAAATAACTCCTCATTTAACTCTATTATCCTTCCCACTTTTTCTCTAATTCTATTAATCTACCCATAGGCGGATCTATTAAGTGACCATAGGTAGCATAGGCTACCCTTCAAAAATTGAGAATTTTTATAAACTTAGAACGCCATAGTTTCATGGTATTTTAATTAACCGTTAGTATAAAGCTAGAGTTGAAGAAGATGACCTTTTTATAAAAACTGTTTTACTTTAAGAATTTAGGAGTAATGATGTCTTGTCGCCGTAAAGAGTTGCTTCTTATTTTGTTTCATTGGTTTTACTTGTTTTTTTTTTTTGAAAAGTTGGTTTTACTTTCTTTTTTCTGAAAAGTTTCATTGGTTTTATTTTTTTTTTTTAAGTTTCATTGATTTTACACTTTTACTTACTTGTTTTAGTTTGTTTTTCTCTTTTTTTAATCTATTTTTATTTGTTTTTTTGGAATGTATTTGTTTGGTTTTTGTATAGTAAAATATGAATAATATTAGCATTTTATAAACCATTATTCTTTTTATTTTGTTTCATTAGTTTTACTTACTTGAAAGTATTTTGTTTCATTGCTTTGTGGTTACCTTTTTCCCTTAGTGTCTAGTTGCTCCTAAGCCGCTTTCGGCCCTTTTGTTAGGTGGTAATAAACGGTGGTAATGAGAATGAAAAGGAAGTGTAATTTTAGTTGAAATCTCTTGGCTACAATGATGATCATGTTTGTCCAACTTCAATCATCTCATTTTCTTTATAAATTTTATTCTAATGCATTACCATTGGGAGATGTGGTATTAGATGGTAATGAAAATTTATAAACAAAAACATTTTTGTGATCAAAATTTCATTACCATGGGAATGATATGTAACTTGCTAATTTATGTTGGTAGTTATGTTTCGTAGTGGTGTACATTTATGTATATATGTATATATTATATATTATATAATTTATTTGAATATGCACAATTAAATTATTTATGTGTATATATATATATATATATATATATATATATATATATATATATATATATATATATATATATATATATATATATATATATATATATATATATATATATATATATATATATATATACCAATAAAGGGCCCCAAAATTTGCCTTTGAAAATACTCTATTGGCTGCGGTTGTGGGCTATGTCCAAAGCCTATAACAAGTTATCCTTGCTGCGTTTTTTAACCGCACCCTTTCTTTAAAGCTGCCACCACAAGTGCTTGGGTCCAAAACCGCAGCCTTTAGTGGCCTAAAAACCGCAGCCTATGACTTTTTTACACTGGTGTAGGCTCGTTTCACAAGGTAATTTTCAATGTCCATCTAATTAGGATTATCCCGTTAGTATTGTGTGCTAAGTGAATATTAATGTGTTTAAATGAGATGTATGATTTTATAGGATATTATTTTGCATGACATTATGTGTCATATATGTAATTCTCAAAATTATACTTAATATTATTTTTGTCAAACTTTGAATTTATAATTATTACTTTTGATAAAATTTATATTATTATTTTGATAACAAAATTAGATACGATTTAAATTTGAAAGAGAAATATTTATAATATTATTATTATTTTGATGAAAGTTTTATTAATATTTTTTTGATAATGATTTTAAATGCGATTGAATTTAAAGGAGAAATACTTATGATATTATTTGTTGTTGTCACAAATTGATGTTAAAAAGGTGATTTAACAAATGAGATTTCCCTTGGATATTTTTGAGATATATTTTAAAGAGAAAAAATTTTGATCACAAACAAAATAAATAATATAATGTTTGACAATATGTTTAACACGATGGGAATGAAGCTCTTATATTTTGTTGTGATCCAAGTATAAGAGTGATGAACAGGTTGCCCTGTTTGGTTAGTATAGCTGCCGACAGGTTATTATTTTTGATACTTAATACGATGTTCGGTCTTCCTTCTATTTATTGTGATCCAAGTAGAAGGGGTGTGCACACTAGGGTTACCTGAGACTACTTTACTAGCCTTGATGAATTATTTGGGGTGACGACCTCTTGAAGAAGTAGGTATTGGGGTAAAGCCTCGGCTTATTGGCGTTCGCGTTTCCCTCAAATTAATTAATTGGTTTATGTGAATTTATATTGTTTACACAAACTGATGTCTAACAAACTATATATAGTTTTCTATAATTATTTTCAAATCAATTATAATTTACTAGTATAAAAACCCGTCCAATGCACGGATTTTTACTTACGTTAATATTTTAATGAAATTTTAGACTAATACAAATACTATATGAAGGTGAGTAATAAGTATTTACACATATATATTGTAATTAAAAGAATTAAATATAAAGAAACTCAATATACGTTGTTAATCAAAAGTTTATAGGTTTTGAAACACATCAATATATATACTACATTCTTAGTACGATAGCATATTTCACCATCCTTGTCGCATATGAGAATTTTTCGTCTTTTCCTTCTAATTACTCTAGAAATAGCGTCATAAAATTGTTCATGTCTAAAAACAGGCTAAGGTAGGAATAGACCAACACGAGATACTGTTTGTCCTTGACTTTTATTAATCGTCATTAATATTCCATGTTCCCATCTCACTATGAATTTCTTAAATGTAATTAAACTAATGGTTATTCTATAAAATATTATTAAACAACACTAAAAATTCAGAGAATAGAAATAGTATGAGCAAACAATTGGGGCCATATGTGGCTATTTATATTGTAATTTCATCCATAAAAGTGTTTGTACATTTTTATTTTCATAAAGGAATAATTGAATTACAAAAAAGCAAACAATATTTTTAGTTGATTGATTTTATTGCACTAAATTTGGTAGCTAAGATAGTCTGATTGCCTACACACTGACTGAAGTTGATTGATTTTTTTGCATTAATTTATTTGTTTCCATAATTATCATTTGGTTTAATATTTTATACATTTTTTCTAAAATTCAAAATTATTATTATGGTAATCTGGCAATGCAAATGACTGAATTTAATGATCAATTAATAACTATTCCTGGAAAATAGAACAATTATATACTTTTAATAATTTATTGAATTGCTGTATAATTCTAATGAAAGTAATTTATTTTGCAATATAATTTTCTACCAGTGTATTTTCATTTTTATCTATTTTTCTGTATAAGTTTCTAAAGTGTACGTTTATATATAACAGTGTAATTGGAATAATTATGATTTATTGCATTCATTAATGTATAAATTTTTCCAAAAATGCAAACGTGTAAATATAGAAAGTCAAAAACATGCAAATAAATCAACTTCATTAACACCATCCAATGAAAAAAAGACAAATGGCATGCTCACATTCAATTTTCCCTCTTTCTAAACTACATTAAAATTAATAGATTGTATTATTTTCCTAAACTGTTTTAAACTTAACTGTTTTACGGGATGGAGTTGGAATTACTCAATTTCCTGATTTTGGGAGTTTTTCCCTTGTATTTCTTGCATTCTTATTTTGCAGGTGGTTGATCATGTGGGGATCGTGGAGTGAGGTTCACCTAGAGATTAGTTTTTATTATGAAATGAACGGCACAAGCGAGGTTCAACAATGAAAAATACAATAAAAAACAATGCAAAAGAACACAAGTGTTTATAAATGATTCAACAATACAATGTATAATAAAATCTCTCTTATCTTGAGAACAACCTCTTAAGATCACAAAATTCTAATACAAGGATGAACACTCTCAAGTTTCAAGCAAAGTATTAGCCCTCACAAGTATGTGTATTTGTGGTGAGTCTTGTTCTATGAATGATACTCCCTTTTATAGTGGAAGATGAGTATCATTCTTAGAACCTCCCAAGTACTCACCATAAAGGACATTTAACACCTTTAATTAACTATGACAATAAACAATACAATAAACAATAGAGTAATGCACCACATTATTGCATAATTAAAACAGAAACTGCACAAAAAAATGCCCGTTGGAGTCCCTCTGACAACCCGCTCGACCCAGGCTTGATTCGCTCAACCCACTCTCTAGTAACTTACTGTCTACATTCTGCCAAGCTTGCTCGACTGGGGGCCAATTCGCTCGACCTGGTCGAGCGACTCCTAGTTGGTCGAGCCAACCTTCTAACCTGTTGCATTGTTCAAGCAATGCTCATCTATGGTTCCAAACTTCAATCCTACGCAACTCGACACATCTTTATCGACCTTCTCTAAAGTGCAAGACAAAGCATGTTTAATTAAGTGATTAAAGTTAACGTCATAGTCATGAATATTGTTACTTGCTTTAACATATTCATAATCATGTCCCAGTTTAAATATCACTTTCAGTGGTAAAGTTGTTTAGATTTAAAGTGCATAGAATTATTTAATAGTTTTTTTAGCCTTACATTTATTTCTTATTAGAAATAGATGTGGCGGTAACGCTTTCATGATTAGGTTCGGTTTATGTTTTCCTTAAAAATCCTTATTAAATTTGACCTAATTATGGGGGTGTTACACAACTAGATAATCTCATGATATTTCTAAGTAAACAGAAGGATTCTACTATTGATTCTGCTCCTATGGAACTTGATACTATACCTGGCTCAACCAATCTTGCAGGTAACTGTTGTTTCCTCTCTAAAACAACCACTTCTAAGTGGATCATTGATAGTGGTGCTATGGACCACATTTGCAATTCTTTGGACTCGTATGTCAAAATTCATAAGATTCTTGGCGCCAAGCATAACATTACTATTCCTGATGGTAGAAAAGTGATGGTTGATGTCTGCACTAATGTTATCTTTACTAATGGTGAATGTGTGCTTCAGGACCATTCAAGGACAAGAGTTCTTGGTCGACTTTCCAATTGCCTTTACTATGGTGACATTCCTACTTCAATTCAATTTACTTTTCAACAAAATACAACATGTTTCGCTACTAAACTCTCTACATCCAATAACACAAATATTGACCTAGCTAAGCTATGGCATCTTAGACTAGGACATTTATCTTTCTCACAACTTAAGTTTTTGCTTCCTACTTTTGATGTAAATAAATTCAATGCTTCTACTTTTTGTACTATTTGTCCTACTGCAAAGCAAACCAAAATATCGTTCCCTCTTAGTTCTATCAAAACTACTAGGAGTTTTCAATTGATTCATGTCGATGTTTGTGGTCCATATAGGCATGTTACTCATGATGGTTGTAAATTTTTTCACACCATTATCGATGATTTTACACGATGCACATGATTGTATCTGATGCATTCCAAGAATCAATATGTTTCCTTTATTGAAAAATTTTATGCTTACGTTGCCACTCAATTTCACTTCACAATTCAAATAATCAGAACTGATAATGCCAAAGAACTTTGTAAAGGTGCCCTAAAAGGATTTTATCTTCACCATGGTATCCTTCATCAAACCTCTTGTCGAGATACCCCTTAACAAAATAGGGTGGTTGACTTAAGTATCACCATTTATTAGAGGTAGATCGTGCCCTCTCTTTTCAATTTAACCTACCCACTTTCTTTTGGGGAGAGTGTATCAAAACTGCTACTTATCTCATGAATAGATCTCCCTTACCTGTTCTATACATATATCTCCATATGAGAAACTTATGGAGAACCACCAAATCTTGCTCATCTTAGGTTCTATTGGCCCTCTTAGGTTTTGATGATGAATTCACTTTAAATAAACAAATATGTTTTACAGATTGTTTTGTTGGTCAAATATCCGATTTGTTAAAGTCGTTGATGGAACATAAAAGACTTGGTCAATGAATATTATACGTGTCAAAGTTAGTCAAAGAGTCAGATATAGAAGATCACTTAGGATGTCAAAAGTAGACATGAGGTCTATTGTTCCAAATTTGATGGTCTGATGAAAATCGCTGATGGAGACAGTATAGTGTTCCCAAGACGCAAGTCTGGAGAAAGCATCAGCTAAAATTTATGAAGTAATTATTTTTTATTTTTAGTTGATGTAACCGGTTAGAAATTAAGTTATTGCATAATTTGTTAATTCGTAAAATTAAATAACTACCTAATAATAATCTAAGACCAATTCAAAGTGTGAGAATAAGTCTCCTTATATCTCTCCGTTAAAATAGGAAGTTAGTTAGATTTTAATCTAATTAATCCTAATTAGCTATTTTTAGCAAATATTAACCTTGGCTTTTTGTTTAACTTCCAAATCATATTTTTCACTTTCCTACTTTTTAGGAATAAAGGGAGTATGGGGAGTTAGGTTTTAATGTCTACGGTTGGTCCTATATAAAAGGAGGACTTTTTAAACCGGTGGTACACATGTGTGCCCAAAAAATTAAGAGATCACCAAAGTAAGAAAATATTTCATTCTTTCATTTGTCAATTAACTTAGAATATTTTTCTTATGCAATTTTTTAGTTTTTATCCCTTTTAGAGAAATTATTTTTGTATGGGTTTTTGAGAACAATTGTTGTAACTACACTTAAGGAAAGTCTAGGGGAGAAGAGAAGCTTCTATTGAAGTGTGAGAAAGAGAAAGAGAAAGAGAAAGAGAAAGAGAAGAGAAGTGGTCTAGTTGAGAATTGTTTTATGTAATTGTCATTAAGTGCCTAAAACTTATTAAGAGAATTTTAAAATCCCGAGTGGTCGTGGTTTTTCCTTCTATTAGGCCTAGAAGGTTTCCACGTAAAATCGTTATCTCCTTTTATCTTTCTTGCTTTAAGTTTAAGTATTTATTATTCATTATATATTCCGTAAAAACAGGGCTAAAATTCTTAAACTTAGAATACAATAATTCACCCCCACTCTTGTTGCATTCACCCATCTGTAAGTGTTTCTACAAGTCCTTCGGATGCTTATACTTTGTCTCAACTCTCAATACAATAGACCCAAATTTCACTTTAGAGTTGATGTCGCTATCTTCATAGGGTATTCCCTAAGCCGAAAAGCCTACAAAATATATAATACTACCACCAACTCTTTTGTCTTTTCTAGAGATGTTACTTTTCAGAACATCATTTTCCATACCATTCTAATACTCCCATTACCTCTCCTTTATCCACTTTCTATCTCCCTACCTACACTCATCTCCCTCCTTATGATGATTCATTTCTTCCTTTTACACCTTTTTCTCTCAACTCTTCTAATACTACAATCTCTTCTTCCTTACCCACCGATACTTCTCCATCTTCTAATGCTCATTGTGACTCTTCTTCTGCTACGTACTAACCATTGCAGTCTTACACCTCCTTCTGCCTCACCCTCTACTTCTTCTCCCTCTGATATCTCTTTAGTCGATCCTGGAAATTATTTAATCTGTTCTTTGTGAGTCTTTGTGGAGGATAATTAGAAATAAAGAGTTAAGACTCCAAAAGTCTTTACTTTGTTGTCCCACATTGCTCATGCGGAAGGTAAAATGTCAAATTTACTTACTTCACCTTTTATATATTGATTAATTTGAGATTAAAAGGAGTTTTATGGAGATGTTTGTGCATGGACTTGCACCCTGAGTGCATCACAACCTCTGTTTGCCCGTCGGGTTGGGCTTTGGCTTGGAGAATAAAGATGTATAAAACTTATTTTTACACTGGTTCTAGGTTAAGTGTAACAATTACTTTTACTTTACAGTAATTTTGTAATCGCTTTAACATTTGACATAGTAAATCCAGATGTTGTAGACAGTTGTAATATTAGACCAGTAATCGTTGACACTGTATGAGCAGTTATACTCCTGAAATAATGACCGTTTTCCTAACGTCAATTACAATTGTTTCGTTTCCATTCATTTAAATAGAGGCCTCCAGTTCTCCATAACGTACTTATCTTTCTCAATCATTCTCTAAAATTTCCTTTCTTTCTTTTTCTCTTGTTTATCCTAGGTTTTGTATACTACTATCCAAGTTTCACATAATAGTGTGGTATTTGATACTCGTGTGCACGTTGGGGAAAACCGGCTAGTGACAATTATCACTTATGTCGCATAATAATTTGCTTTCCTAGCAATAACAATTATTATGTCCTTCAAATCGTATCTATACATTTACATCTAGCAATATGTTTGATTGAAGAAGGAAAATGAGACTATGGGAGAATCAAACACATGACATTATCTAGAAAAAGTGATAATATTCAATTGAAATAAGAACCAATTTTCAAATTCGCATTAATTATTATTAAATAAAAGAATAAAATAAGGGAAAAAATTACCCAGAATAATACGACCTTTCACCCATTTTCCACGAATAATACGAACTTTCAATTAACCACCAATAATACGACCTTTGACATGTATTTACCAGTGGTATACGGTTTTACCTACAACCGGTTAAAATTTGTTTTTTAACAAAAATTTAATTAATTGACCAAGAAAGTCATCTTCTCATCCCTCTCTCTCCTGTCATTCCTCTCAAAACATTCAAGAACACCAAAATTCTTCTTCACGCAGCTTCCTCCTTCAACACCAAAATCAGTTATGCATTTTGCAAATGAAATGAATTAGTAAAGTGCACTCAAGAGTGCTTCAATCTTGCCCATGAATCTTCTAAAGTCAATATGATTAAACTTTTGTTAGCTTGTAGTTGAGAAAAGGGGAAGATTAAAGGAAGTAATTAAAAAAATAAAGGATAACAATGGAGGAAGTGAGCAAAAAAAGGTGAAATGAGCAACAATGGAGGTGAATGGGTGAGGAAGAAGGTTGAAGCAGCAAAAAAAGGAGGAAATGAGCAACGGTTATTGAATTTGAGTAGTGTTTAAACTTTAGGAATAGTTGTTGTAATGTAATTTCATTAAATTTGTGTGTTTCAGTGTGATGAACTTGTTGAAACATTGACTGTGTTTTGTAATTTTTTTCTTTTGGGATGTTTAGTCACTCGATCCAAAGAAAGGAAAATTCGTTTATTGACTACTTTAATTTTGTTCTTAATTACTCTAATTTAAAGCTTATTTTGAATAGTGTTTAAATTAGTGGTTATTGCGTTTGTTGGATTTTTGTTGAATTGAGTTGGGTAGTTGTTTTGAATAACAATGGAGGAAGTGAGCAAAAACAGGTGAAATGAGCAACAATGGAGGTGAATGGGTGAGGAAGAAGGTTGAAGCAGCAAAAAAAGGAGGAAATGAGCAACGGTCAGATTTTGACCGGTTATGTAGGTTGCAAACAGGTAAAGTATACCAATGGAAAATATATGTCAAAGGTCGTATTATTGGTGGTTAATTGAAAGTTCGTATTATTCGTGGAAAATAGGTGAAAGGTCGTATTATTCTGGGTAATTTTTCCTAAAATAAGTTTAAATTTCACAACTTCCCTATTAATTTTTCTTTGTGTTTAAAAAGTGTAATTAATTCAACTGAAATAAAAACCAATTTTAAAATTCGTATATAAGTAAAAGAATAAAAAGGTTTAAAATCCGCACCTTCCCTCGTAAGTTTTCTTTGTGCCTAATAATTGCGTGTTAATGTTAGTGCACGTGTGATGTGGTATTAATAGCCCAATCCCATCTTCAATCTTTTCGGTCAACCTTTTTTACAAATGACTCACTTAAATTGTTTCACTTTGAAAATTGATTTGGTGTTGAAACTTTTGCACATAATTGCATCCGGAAATTATGTTTCCGTGTGACAGCTGAGATGTCACTCAAATTTCGTATTCTTAATTCCCTCAAGCGGTGTATATCTTAATTAAACCCCTTTTCATTTTAATTTGTTCTAAACATGATAGTTAGGCGGGTTACATGCGAAGCTAGTCGAGTGTAGGTCATCAAATATTTTTGCAGATGTGAGCCCGATCATGGGTCACGCGAGTTGTGGGCGGGTTGCAAGTCAAATAATTTTAAAGGTGGATTGTTAGCGGGTCATTTATTGTATGTTTGTTATTTTATAATTGATGTATAACATGATAATACTACTGTTTTGACATTATTATCCATTTTGATGATTAAATCTTGCATTGTAGCATGTTAAAATAGTACTATTAAAATAACATAACAATAAGTATAGAAAAATATAGAAAGTCGAGTTGATAAAACAAAAAAACATAATTTTGTTTTATATATTAATAGTGCTATATATATTCAAGTAAGGAGTCTCAAATATAGAAAAATATTCAAGTAAAGAGTCTCAAAAATAGAAAGTAACGTAGGGCTCTAAAGTAAGGAGTCTCAAATATTAATGGTGCTATATATATATATATATTCAAGTCTGGTCTCGAGTAACACTTTTTAAGTGATTTAATTTGCTTATAAACTTTTTTTATATTGATTAAATAATGCAATTTTATAATACATTTTATTTTAAATTATTTTTTCATGAATTAAAATTTATTTATTCTTTAATATAATGAAGGATTCTATTTTAAAAGACATTGTAAAAATTAATAGGGTCTTTAAAATTTTTATTTTGTCTGTAATAATATTAATATGGAAAATTAATCTGAAAAGCTGACCTAAAATTCCGGTATGAACCGCTCCGAAAAGGAGATTTACCTTAGCGGTGAGTTGTGATGAAGGCTGGTCGACAATTCACATTCACAATCAATCACTATTAAGCAACAGCAAAATTTAGTTTTTCTTTTTTCTTTTTTCTTTTTTTTTTTTTTTTGAGTTAACAGCAAAATTTAGTTAAGACAAAGTATAAGGGCTAAGTGGAGAGCAGTAAATTGCATATTTTAATGCATAGCAGTAATGTGCAATAAATGTGGATTCAAGCAATTAATACAAAAACTACTTTATTTTCCCATCATAATAATAATAATAATAATAATAATAATAATACTAATAATATAGGAGTAAATGTTAATACTAGGGACATGCTTGTATTGGGTGTAAATATTAAAGGGAGTAAAAAAAAGTCAAAGTAAGAAAATATAGTTGATAAATGAGAAATTAGTGAACTTTGATTGTTGTAGAGGTGGAAGAATGATTGCAAAGTAATGAAAAATAAAAGGAGCTCTCAATTATCTCCATAATAGGGGAGGGTGGAGGAATGTATTACCTCCATAATAGGGGAAATTATCTTCTTTTTCCTTCATTATTTTTATTTTATACTCCCTCCGTTCCTTTTTGATGTTTCTATTTGGGTTTTTCACCAAGATTAAGAAAAATGGAATCTTTGGTGGTAGTGGGTATTATTTTAATTATATAGTAGTGGGAAGTAATGATTGTATTGGAAGTATGAGAGAAAAAATAATTAAATAATAGTGTAATGTAATGATTGTATTGGAAGTATGAGAGAGAAAATAATTAAATAGTTGTGTGAAGTAAAGAAAGTGGGGTTTTAAAGGGTAAAAGTGGGATGAAAACTTTCCAAAAATAGAAAGTATTCTAAAGTGGAAAAACTTATGAAACTACCCGTTTTAGTAAGGTGGAAAAACAAAAAGGAACGGAGGGAGTACTCATTTTACCTTCTTCACAACTATCTTAACTACTTCAAATGCATTACTATTTGCTTTCATTTCATTAGTTTGACTTTATTTCCCCCTTTAAATATTTATACTCAATTCAAACATGCCCTAGATGTCCTTAATTTTTGAACAATTTCTATTTTAAATTTTATTTATAATAAATTATTTTTTCTTTATCTCATTTATATATATTTCTTATCTATTTCTGTGATGATGCCAAGTATTAAGATATAAGAGATGAAAATTTTGAGTACAAATGTATCTTAGGTATGAGATGACTGAAAAGTCAAATTATAGTTGTTAAATGATATAAAATTAATATTTAAGAAATAAAATTCAAAAATTGAAAAGAGTCATTGCATACCATAACCGACCAATCCCAACATTTATCTCTACTTCACTTATTGATTTTTCCAATTCTCTAAGGAGTTGAGTAGAAATAAAACTAGTTGGATACGTCATATTTATACTTTGAATAATTACATATGCCTAAACCTATGTCATCTATGCCTTATTTATTGCTCTGTAATTTATGATTGCTTTTATATTTTTTTGGTCATGTTATTAGTCTTTATTTTAATTGTGCTTTGTCTTGTTATAGGTTTTTTTTTGGAAATTGCACGTGGTAACCATGAGGTTTTGGGTTTTCCACATGTTAACCAAAACTTTTAAAAAATTCACGTTAGCAAAAGTTAATTTCGAAGCTTTAAGGCTGTCGTATGCCTATTTGTGCGACTCACAATTTCAAATACCATTATTTTCAACCTTTTTCTCCTAAACATAAACCCCGATTCTACCATCTTTCATTCAAATCATATTTTTTCCTTTAAATCTAAAGATGGTAGAGTTAAAGTTTATATTTTGGGGGGAAAAGATTGAAACTGATGACATTTGAAATGGTGAGTTGCATAATTAGGTGTACAACAACCTTAAAGCTTCGAAATTAACGTTTGCTAACGTTATGCAAAACTTTTACGTGCAAAAAGGTCACGATGGAACAATTTGGTAAACCTCAGGGTTACCGTGTGGATTTTTAAAAAGTTTTGGTTACCACGTGGAAAACCTAAAACCCAAGGGTTACCACGTGAAATTTTCTTCTTTTTTTTTTGTTTTGTCTTGTTTAGCTTAGAATTCCATTGTAGCCTTGTAGGTCTTTCTTGAGGCGAGGGACTCTTACATCCCTCTTGATGCCCAGATCATAGTTTTCATACGTAGATTACCCGAAGTATGATGATGATGACGACGTCAACATACTACTTTTTCAATCTTACTCTCTATTAAATTAGGTTGGACATGTTGTGAATGTCACCGTATAATCGGGAAAATACTGAGTGCACACACTTTATAATTCAAGAAGAAACAATCCCAAAACCATATGAATATGGGAGGAAGCTAAGGGCTTAAATGACTTATAGTACACCGTCTTTAAATCATCAATAAGGGACAAACCATCCCAATAGAATTCAATCATATCCCACAAATATAAGCTACAAGCTAATACATGATATATATTTATATTTAAGACTTAATGAAATATTCATAAAAATATTCAACTATTACTAAGGCTAAATGATGGATACAAAATAATCCTAAAAATGTTAATTTTAATTAACGATAATTTCATGATATACCACTAAGTTTCTTCATAATTCACCATATACCACATAAAATGTTGTAGATCACCATATACCATTGAGTTTTAGTCCATTGGCACAGAATATCATTAATAACAAATTCCGTTAGTCTGTCGTTTATGGTAAATTACCAGATTGTCCTTACTCATTCAAATGGCGCCATTGTTAAGGTTGACTTCCCCAAACACAACGTATATCTTCAAAAAATTGACCCCCGTCTTTCTTCTTTTCCAAAACTTCTACTCTGTTAGTGTTCATTGATCTGAAACCCTAAAAATCTACAAAGTGTCGATTTTCAAACCCTTTAAATGAATTTTAACAGCCAATAATCTTTCTCGTTCTTCCTCGTTTGTGGGACGAGTGATTGGAGCTGAATTGGGCTTGAATTCGGGCCAAATCAATCCAGATGAAATTGGGGATTTGGGTTTTGATTCAACTGGCCATTCCTTGTCGGAAAAAATGTAGGATTTCCAATTTTTCGACTTTTTATGGTTCTTTTTGAAGTGGGTATGATTAGAAGGTCTAAGATAAAGGGGGAATGATGAGATAAAGAAGATGACGAAGGATGAGGAGGAGGACCTCGATGCCAAAGAGAATGGAGGTAAATGACTTCATTTTTAAGGCTGATTTTCTTGATTTGTTAAAGACCCATATGGTTTTTTGTTTATATTTGAATAATTTGAGCATAACCCAGATGAAATATTGTCAAAAAAATGAAGTGGGTAACATTTGATTTGTTGAAATAAAGCAGCTGGAGCTTGTGGGTATGGTCCTTTAGCTCTCAATATCTATGGTGGATATCTTGTTGTTGCTCACCCTTCAAGTTATAAAAAAGGTGAAGGTTGCGGTGCTTGCTTTTAGGTATATAACCCATCTGCTCACAAATCATGGGTATTTAAGGGTTGTAATTGAGGATTATTTTGGGGAAATTGAGAGGGAAATTCGTGAATTTGGTGGGTTCGAATTGGAAGGGGATTCATCCCAGGAATAAAGCTTCGATTTTGCATTTTAATGGAAGAAAGTTTTCAATTAGAGACATCCATCATGATTATGTGCTAACGTATTAAAACTCAATGGTATGTGGTGAATTTATATTTACCACAAACAGCAGACTAACAGAATTTGTCATTAATGGTATTTTGTGCTAACGGACTAAAACTCAATGGTATATGGTGATTTACAACATTTCATGTGGTATATGGAGAATTATGAAGAAATTCAATGGTATATCATGAAATTTCAGTTTAATTAATTATAACAAAGTTGGAGAAGAATAAATTAAATGAGATATCAAAATCGTAATTTAATCTAATAGTATCAAGTAAAAATTAAAATTAATAATTCAATATTTTGCTCATTCGCTGTAAATATTCCACCTTGAGAAATTTTCAAATTAATCCAATATTTGTCTATAGCTCATTGTGAATAGTCCAACTAGAGGTGTTCATTCGGTCATCGAATTGATTTCAGGTTAGGTGTTTTGAGTGGGTTTGAAATCAAATTTTGTGTCCATATTGTATTTTACATAATTGTAAATCAAAGTTGTGTCAAATCGGATTCGGTTATAAGGTCAGGTAAATTTTGGGTCATCGGGTCTGTTTTAAAGACCTCTAATTCTAACTTTTGTCTTAGTTTGTTGGCATCATAACATATTATACCTATTAGACTATTATTAGTAATATGGTATGTTATGGCAAAGGTTAATTATACTATTAGAAAATAATTCAAAAGCAGAATTAATCATATACTGTGGATAAGTGAAAAGTTAGATTATTAATGTTAATTTTTGCTAATATTTAATTTTGGGTCATTGAATCGGTTAAAAGGTGTGCTAGATTTCAAGCGATTTTCAGCATCCATGGAGTTATTTAGTCTTGGTTAGCCAGCAGAAGATAATCTGGCATACACTACAGTACACAAGTGTAAAGTGTAATAACTGTAACTATAATTAACGTCAAATACAGTTATCTCTCTAATCGATGCTGATTTCTTGATATGATCATGGGTTTGGTGTTGTTTGTTTAGCTAATTTTAATTCTGTACTGTCCAGAGTATTTCCAAACAGTTCATAATTTGTTAAAATTGGATTCCGTACAGCTCATAAAATATGACTATCACCACCAAATTAACTGTTAATATACACATGCCATTGTCACCATTTCTAGTTTTGGGTTATGTCCTAGCTAGCTAGTAGTTGAAAATTATACTCCATAAGTTGATGATAATAAATGAGTCAAATTGGTTTAAATGGGTTTAATTTGGATAATTGTATCTTATTTCATTTGTAGTCAAGGGATGGGCATGGGTCTTGGACCCTAGGGATCTAGACCCGACCCGATCATAATTTTAAGGCTCTGGATTCACCTATTTTGAGACCCTATGGATTCATGTCGGATTCAGGTCCATGACTTTAGGGTCCGGGTCCAGGTCCACACGTTTGACACTAAGCCTGTCAAACAGATCAGGTTGGGTCGGGTTCGGATTCGTGTCATATATAAACAGGTCAGAAAACCCTTGACCCAGACCCAATCCATTTAGTTAATTGGGTCGAAAATCACAACCTTGACCCGACCTGGAACAGATCAAGTTGACCTTATTTTGACCCACTTAACCCGTTTATAACTTTTTAGTTTTCGTTTTAAGGTTTTTAACGTTGTTTAAATCTAATTTTTTTAGGCTTTAATTTTAATTTTATTTTTTTTGTTTTTTATTTTGTATAAATGAACTAAGTTTAGCTAATACATATTGATTTAACTCGAAATTAAAACATTTAATTAATTGGGTCAAAAGTCTCAACCCAAACACACTTATTTCGGATTAGGTTCAGGTCAGGTTAGCAGGTCGGGTCAACTTTCGCCAGCCCTATTTGAAACCCAGATTCAACCTAGATCCGACGCATGGACTCATTTACATCTTTTTTTGAAATTATATATTAGTTAATTATCATGTGTATTTAATTGTTTGCTTTGGAATTTCGTTATATTTTTAAACATAAAGTAATTTTAAACTTTGTCGATTCATGTAATTTGAAATGTGGTCTTTGTATCTATGCTTTTAAAATTAAAAGACTTGATAACTATTTTGTTTTAAGAATTTATACGCTGAATTTGGATTTAGCTGGACCCGACCCTAATCAGACCTTAGACTTGTCAGATCCTAAATGTCAAGGTTTGGGGTCCAATAAAAAATTAAGGTCTGAATTTAAATTTAGTTGGACCCGACCCTGATCAGACCCATGTGGATTTGTATATGTATCATGTACTAATTTTATTTCCTTCCATCAGCCAATCATGTATCTATCAACTTTGGTTTAAATATTATATTTTCTATTAACTTTTCATATGATTTATTGTCACCTTATTTAACTTAAAGAATTGTGATCTTAAGAATCATAAACAGGGCTCAAGTAGACATTTCTAATTAGGGAAACAAACCGTCAATGCACTAGCAAAAATTATTATAGTCAAAGATCGATACAATACCAAAAAGAAAAAGAATATACTCAAATAACTAATACACTAGGTAAGTAGTTATATGAAAGCAATTTAAAAGAAAGTTTTATTTGACCACTAAAACTTACTTGATTTTGTGATATATAATCAATACTTTTATGATATAGTAGTATATTATATATTGCAAAAAAAAATATAGTAGTATATTATATATAAACAGGGGCGGATCTATGTACAGGCCTCCCGAGGCACGTGCCCCGGGAGAAAATTATTTGACATTTTTTTGTTCGATTCTTAATTTTAACCTCTATATTCAAAATTTTGATTTTTTTAAAGTGTTTTTACTCTTAATCTTAATTTTTATGTTATAATCTTTAATCATAATCTTAAATTCTTAATCTTGTTTTAATCTTTATTCTTAATCTTGATTCTTATTGCATATAAGTGTTTTTTGATTTCTGATAACAATGCCATCTAAATTTGATTAAAGTTAGAATCGCGAAACCACTGTGTCTCGGAACCTGATGTTCATTCAGGCTATATAAACTAAATAGCACACCAAGTACACAGATTCACCGAAGAGAATGGATTTTTTAGAAATTAGAAGTTGGAGTTGCAGATTATGTTTTTAGGTATTTGGTTAGAATATCACGTGAATTACTGTGAAGCAAAAATGCAAATTTAAAGTCGCGAGTCTTGGTTGATTCATTTTATGAATGCTATGTTTTATGTGAAGTCAAGATTCAGGTTGACTGAATAACAAAACAACATGGTTGACTTTTTCAATTGAACAATATGAATCTCAAGTGATTGGTTCACTACCCTCCCAGCTCCCTCTTCTCTATTTTATAAGGGAATTGCTTGCTATTAAACATTTTTTTCTACTTTAAGAGATTGTTTCACAAAGATACTATAAACTGCTCACATTAGCTAATTTCATCCATTTATTGGTGCCCCAGGGAACTCTTAACTCTAGATTCGCCACTGCATATAAACATTTACTGTAGCATCATGGAATGACGACTGGAGATGGAGTAGATGAGGATCTAAATTAAAAAACCAATTGAAAGTGGTGTAAGTGGTAATAGATATAATTCAGAATTTAGGTTGCGGATCTCGTACCACACGTGCTTGAGCTGCTCGGGCGAGTCTAGTTAGCGGTGGGGTGGTGAAAGTGGTAGTGATAATAGATGATTTAGGTTGTTATTGTATATTTTATCCAAATACAATTAATACTTATTTTAGTACTTTAAACCTTTTGCATTATATATGTTACTATTATTTTCAATATTAATAACATTATATTATTGTTTATATATATTTTTTGTCATATTTATTTTATTTGTTATTTTAGTATTATGTATTTATATATATTTATTGTAATATTCATAAAAATAAAACTTATATTATAAATTATAAACTCTGAATTCTTATTAAATAATATTAAAATACTAATTAAATTAATAATAATAATAATACAATAATAATATTGAAATCTAATAGAGAGTTCAGCGTATAAAATGGCGACGACATTAGATTTCTGACGCAAAAAAGGAAGACAAGATCACTACGAGATATGCTGATGGCGATGACACAAATGGTTGCGTGTCCTTCGTCGCCATATATGGGTGATCGCGACAGGATGGAGACGGGAAGAACCCATAGCCATCTGGCTTTTGTTGTAGTACGTATCTTTTGAAAATAATTTTGTATTTAGACTATTTTGAAAAGTGCGTTGTATTATTTTCATTGATGTTAAGAGCTAACTTTAGACTTTGTACAGTGATTATATTTCTTTTGTTGAATGACTGTTTGGAGTTTTAAGATTGTAATTTAAATTTTTTACAATGGCCATGCCCATTTACCTGCGGGTCCCGCCGGCTAACAAAAGGTCGGATAGTAACAAAAAAGTAGGTTCACAAAGACAAAAATACATTTCAAGATTCAAACCCGTGAAAAAGTACTTTTTACAAATATATGATCAGTTTGCTACCCACTCAAATTCGCCTATAAATTCCTCCACCAATTTCTGACACACAAATATTACTTGAGTTTGTTCTACATAGATAGATGTAAGGTCTTCATTATTTATTATAAATTAAATGACATGTATATCCTTTAAGTTGTTATATTAATATAAATTTGGATAATTAGAATTATTGTACTTAAATTTTAAATTGAGTATATATATACAT
>CM033452.1:11583794-11743794 GCA_019425755.1 Amaranthus cruentus
ATATAATTTTCGAACTTAAAAAATCAAAATTTAGAAATTACTTGATAAACTTAATTAACGTAAATTTTATGAAGATTCCTTGTTTTTGGGTTTTTTTTTTCAATTTAGACAATGTTGTAATACTTGTCTTTAATTCATCATTTTCCGTAATTGATGTAACTCATAAATTTGCTGAGATTATTTGATAAATTTAATAGTAAATTGATAGAAAATTACTCATGAATTCTTTTAGAATTTTGGCTTGTTTTCATTTACATATGGATTTATTTTACAACATTTCTTTTAAAAATCAATTTGGGTTTACAACCGTTTGGTTAAAATCGATTTATGTGTATAACAGTTCAGTTAGAAATCGGTTCAATTTGATATACCTCAATTTGGCTACTTAAATATAATTAACATGGGTTCAATAAAACTTCAAAATAACACCTTTTTGTGTCGGGTCATATTTGAACCGTGCTAGAAAGAAAAGGAGTCCGTATAAGCCTATGGCCGCCGGTTAGTAGGTGGTGGATGAAAGCGGTGAAAGAAGAAGAGAAAGAATTAAAAACGTTGCTTTCTAGTGTAATGAGAACTGAGAGGTGCTCACTTAGTCACTTCTCAGTTTCTCTATTGTTTTTTTATTCGTCGAAGTAAATTTTAAATGAAATAATTTTATTATCGAGTTGATTTAAGTATATTTAATTTAATATGTTAAAGAAATCACTTATAATTTATAAGTAATTATTTTAAAAAATTAGCTAATTATATGAATTCGTCTTAAGTAAAACGGTCTCATCTAAAACATTTATATTAAATTATTTCGTATATTGTTGTTTACCGGGACTGATAGTAATATTAGAAAAATCAAATGGGGAGTAGGACCATGTCATCATCTCTAACAGACAGTTGCACGTGTTCTTAGCATATAGTGGGCCACTTTAACTTCAATTGCATCAACCAATAATCTTATCAGTACCGTCTTTCAGGTCCAGCTCATTAAAGCTTAATATCTACTTTTATTTTGCATTTTTCTTTATGAGCCAGTTTATATGAGATAATCTGAAACCGTCTCTCACAAAAATTTTTGTAATCCTATTTTATATCCTACCATTTTATCAATGAAGAAAACGAAAGTTTATTATATTTAGAAATATTATAAGCATTTGTTTATATTTAGAAAAAGTGAAACAATTAAGCAAATTTAACCAAAAAATATTAAAAAATAAGTTCGGGTAAACTTAATATTAATAAAATGCGCCTTCATGTCCGAGACTAAGGGTTATGTTGGTTTGCAGTTGCTAACAACGAACAAAAAATTGGTTAAGAAAAGTCAAACTAGTTGTTTGCAATTATTAATCGTGAATACTGTAACAAGAGACAAAAAATGGAAATCATGCACTTAGTAATTGCGAACCGACATGTTTTTAGTTTTTTTTGTCATATCTAATGTTATGGCATTGTCTCTTTTTTGTTGGCAGTTATCAACTACGAACAAACATTTTTTACCAATATTTTTGTTCGCTGTTAGTAACTGCGAACTAATTTAACGTTAGGCTCGGACATAAAGACGCTTATTTTTGTAATTAAGTTTACCCGAAACTTATTTTTTTATTCTTTATCGTTAATTTTGCTTATTTGTTTCACATTTTCCCTATTTTATATCCTGCCATTTCATCAATGAATAAAACGAATTTCTATTGGTTTAATGGTTGATATAATTTATATTGAGAAATGTTATAAGCATTTATTTTTGAATTTCAAAAATAATATATTTAATCTAATGATGTAATATCTCATAATACTTTAAAGAAAACAAACGAAATGGTTGTCATTAAATGTTGTAATATTAGTTTTTAATGCATTTAATGATGTAATATAAAGAGTCAAAAATCAATAAATATAATTAAAGTCACAAATGGTTGTCATTAAATCAAAAAAATAAATATTTTAATTAGTAATAGACTAGATAATTCCCGTGCGATGCACGATTTTTTTCATTTTGATGTAAAAAACAAATAAATTGAATAGGTTCGGCTTAATATAATATTAATTTTAATTATTTTTTAATACACATTTTATTACATTCATGAAAATTAAAATTCAAACTGTTTTTAATAATTATCATTATAAAAATGATAAAGCAGTGGGTCATTGTAAATTGTATCTATAATATAATTAGCATTTTAGTGAACTTTTTTTAAAAGTATAATAAAAAATAATATAATTAATTTGTAAATAAATGAATGTTTTTTTAAATAAATATAATTTAATGATGCTTTGTAAATTAAAAATCAAAGATTATAATTTGTGCATCATTATTACATAATACTATCTAATACATTGTTTTTCAAATTTAATAGTATATGTTATAGTCCCAACTAAAGTTTTTAATGATGGTCAAATTCATCATCTTAACATCCTTAACATTTAATATTCCTATAGTCATCCTTATTCAATGACATCATCAATTTTATGAGAAGATGACAACTCATCAATTTTTTGAATTGCTTATGTCATGTGTGTTTTGTTTTAGTATATAGTATAGATATATATTAAGTAAATAAAGATAGATATAGATAGAGTAATGTATTATGGGTCCCTCTTATATTATGTATTGATATATTCATCCAACTCCCCTAATCTTATGCACGCGGAAACTTATTAATGAGACAAACAAATAGTTGGACATGGAAATGCACAAACTAATCTTAATTACTCCAATTTAAGAATGCTAATAATATCTCATAATACTTTAAAGAATTAATATAAAATAACTTTTGTTTATAGGGAAATAAAATAGGGTGCTACTTGTTACCAAACACAATGCTTTTAGTGCTATACTATTTGTTCCAAAAGTAGGAGCTCAATGATGCATTCATTCATACTTTGTTTTATTTATTATTTTCCTTGTTTGGATATAATGTTATTTATCTAAATTATTACAATTTATTTATTATTTACCACTATTGTTTTTTATTCTATTCTTTACTATTATTGTTGTTAAAAATATAATTTTGTTTAATTGCATGGCTTCCATTTTAATTTTATATGATTTTTTTGCATGCAAGTTGATTCATTTGAGGTCTTGACATTAATTGGAGATAAAATAATCTTCATAAAGGCATAAAACATAAAAGAAAATGAATTCTATTGCATCTTTAATATATTAATAAAATGTTGATGAAAGTAAAAATTTTATGTTTACATTCTTTTATTAGAATGAAGTTGTAAAAAAACATCTCATAAAAAATAGTGAAACAAATAGAAGAAATGATTGAAATAATAAAATATTATTTTTAAGACGTATGGAGTATTATGTAGTACAATAATTTTAGTATATTTTTAAGTATAATAAAAGAAATGACGGTGTATCCTTATATATATAGCGAGTTTTCTTCTGAAAATAAGGTGACAAATTAATATCATTAAAGGTTACCCTAAATTTTACACCTTTTTAGTATTTATTTATTGACAAAATGAAATGCACAAATTACATAATTAGGATCTACTAAGAGGTATATACGAAATATAAATGACCGCAACGGCCGTCTTGTTTATTTTTAGGCCTCAGAGCAAAAGATAAAAACGGACCCCTAAAAGTTTAAGGCGTAACGCATAATATAATACACCTTTTGTTTGCCTGTCATATAACGTATAAAAGATAATAACACTTTTGTCCTATTAAATTATTTATCAAATAAATAATTCAGAAAAATGCACGAAAAGTTCACTTGCTAATTTTAAGTTTTCGACTTTCATATGTGGCAGAAAAATCTTTTTTAAATCCTCACAATGACTCCGAACTTTCAACTTTTTCATGTAGTAGACAAATCAAAAAGATAAGTTCTTTGTTAACTTAAGTAATCATTTCGAATAAATTTTTAAAATATATGTACATAAGTCCGAAGAGTGATCGTGAATTTGTTTTTATGAAAAAAAAGTTATCATGATGGTTAATAATAGCGTAAGTTTAACAAAAATCTTAATCTTTTTGCCTATCAAGTGGAAAAGCCAAAAGCTAAAGACACCATATGAAATATCCCAAAATTTATGTTGATGAGTTAAAAAGATAGTAAAATAATTAAATTTGTAAATAAAATTGAAAAAAAGAGACCATAAATGAAAATAAAATAACCCCAAAAAATATATATTGCTAACTCAAAACGACAATTCAAGTATAAACCGATACATATATAATTTATTATAAGTCATTTTAGTGGACCTATCATGTCCAGGACTAGGGATAGGGGTGTAAATTCGGTTACTCGGTCGGGTTTTGGGTCGGATTTAATCGGGTTCGGATATTCTCGGGTTCGGGTTTTTTCGAGTACTTTATCGTTTTAGCTCGAGTCGGTTCGGTTACGGGTCTAATCGAGTACGGGTCTATATCGGGTCAACACCACACTGGGTCGGTTTCGGTTTCGGTTCAGGTCAAATCGAGTTCGGTTTGTATCGGTTTCTGTTAATACAGTTCAGATCCAGATCGATTATACTGCAGGTCGAATTGAGTTCGGTTAGACTATGGGTCGGGTCATCCATGTCAAGTCGGGTTATATTGGGTTCGGGTTGACTTCGAATCAATTATATCATTTTTGAGTATTCCATTAGGTTATTCTTCGTACTCCGGTCGGTTAAAGTCCAATTCAGTTGAGTTTTATGTTGAATGCACTTTATGTTTATTATACAATTTATTCAAGTTGAAATTATTTGTGATTGGAGCATCACGAGTTGTAGTCGGTTAATTAAGTTGTCTGTTACCAGACAAATTTGGTTCAACTAAAGATATAGTCAATAAGATTTGATCGCAGGCTCACATTTATTGTTTAATTTTAGCTAAAATAAACTTGATCCAATTCAATCAAACTTAAGCTGAATTAAACCTGATACAACTGAATCAAACTTTATTTTAGACAAAACAACACTTGATTAAGATACTTTTAGCTAACTAATTCGATTTAGCTGAATCAAACAATTTTTTTGATAAACTAAACTTGACTCAACTAAATCAAACTTATTTTTATCTAAACTAACTTGATTAAGCTGAATCAAACTTATTTTGAGCTAAATTATACTTGATATGATTGAATCAAATTATTTTTAGATTAAAATTTGAGTTAGTTGTTAGCTGAATCAAACTCAATTTTAGCTGAACAAATTTAATTTAGCTGAATCAAAATTTTATCCTATATAAACGTGATTGAACTAAATAATTTTTTAACTAGATTAAGCTGAATCAAATGCTAAACTAAACTAGATTCAGCCGAATCAAACTTATTTTATCAAACTAAACTTGATTCAGCCGAATCAAAACATTTATTTTTGCTAAACTAAACTTAATTCAGCTGAATCAAACTTATCTTTAGCTAAACTACACTTAATGTTGTTGAATTGAACTACTTTTTAGATTAACAAAACTTAATGCAGCTGAATCAACTCAAAAAATTTTTGATTCAATTGAATCAAACATATATTTTTCCTAAAGTACACTTGGTTCAGCTAGACAAATTTATACAATATAAATTAGCAATTCTTTTACCGTATATGATACCACCAATTTTGCTTTTATATATTTTCTTTTATTTATAAATATCCACTATTATAATTCATTATGGTTATTTTATTAGTCTTTGTGCTAAAAGCTTATAAGACTAGAGACAAAGTCAATAATAATAATAATAGAATGTGGGTGTTCAGCTTGTCGCTCGACTCTTTACCAACTTCTTGTAAATTCGTTTCCGTGAGATAGAATGTGGTTTATAATAATAATAATAATAATAATAATAGTAACAGCTGCTCTCTTAAGAGACCGTTTTTTGTAAAGACGACTCTTAAAAGTCCAGCTCAAACCTATTTTTAGAGTTGTAACAATATATATTAAGTATTACATTGGACTTTTGAGAGCCGTCTTTACAAATGACGTCCTAAGTAAGAATTTGTGTAATAATAATAATAATAATAATAATAATAATAATAATAATAATAATAATTCGGAATTGCAAACCACCTTCTAAGAAACATTTACCATCCCGCCACGTCTCCCATTATACATACCCAACAGTACCACTTCCTTCTCAAAATTAGAACAGAAACCACCTTCAGTGACCTTCTAAAACCTCTGGTACTCGATTGCTCAAAATGGTTTTGCAAGCCATTGTTCAATTTTCTCTGGCAAAATACTCACAAAGTCTCAAAGCATCAATTGTATTCTCACAATTCGATCATAACAGGTACTCGATTTTTCTCCCTCATTTTTGCAGATTTAGATATTCCTCGGGTGTTGATTGTGGGTCATTTTGGGTAGGATTATGTCGAGTACCTATTGGGTTAAAAACGGGTTCGCGTTGTAACAGGTCGGGTGCAAATCGAGTTCGGTTAACCACATCATCGGGTTCATATCGGGTGTGGGTTATTCTCAAGTCGGGTGTCGGTCGATTATGGGTCTAAAATATTCGGGTACATGTCGGGTTATGGGTCAACATCAGGTCGGGTTTCGATCGGTTACAGGTCACTACACCTCGGGTCAACCAACGGGTCGGATACAGGTCGATTTCGGACGGTATTACGGTTCGGGTCAATTTTTTACAGCCTAACTAGGGATGTTACATGTATCAAGAGAGTCTTAAACCCTTAAAGGACTTTTTGTAATACACGAAATTAATTAAAACTAATGCACGCAATGCAAACGAAAAAAAAAATCCTTTTATCAAAGAAAACGCATAAAAAATTGTTTGTTTCTAAAATTTCATGAGTTCATCTTCATTTTTTGAATAGATTTAATTTGTAATCTAGAAAATAATGAGTACATTATCTGTTAGAGTCAATTTTATATGATTTTAAAAAATTAACTGAGATAAGCAACTAGATCTTGGTCCAAATCAATTAATTCAATTATAGTAATGGTATTAAAAACTTTTAAAAAATTATGCTAACCGTATAAAGACGTTAGGTGTTACTACTTGTTATAACGCGTTGTATTTTCAAAAGCAAACAAATTATAATTATGATTTAAACTCATTTAAGATCTGAAAGATATCGAAAATCGAATTTAGTCTAAGTTGGAACAAGTAGTAAAAGACATTTAACAATAATGCTTTTTAATAATGAATATTCGAAAATCAGTGAGGATTTCGTGAAATAGAAATGATTGCAAACCGAATTTTTATTTTATGTCATGCATTTCCTAACGCGAGCCTTATATCAGTTGTTGTAATTGTCATAAAAAAGAAAATTTAATATGAAATTTTTATATTTTTC
Source organism: Amaranthus cruentus (assembly GCA_019425755.1). Classification (NCBI taxonomy): domain Eukaryota; kingdom Viridiplantae; phylum Streptophyta; class Magnoliopsida; order Caryophyllales; family Amaranthaceae; genus Amaranthus; species Amaranthus cruentus. Next base: position 11,591,031 of record CM033452.1, read on the forward strand.
TTAATTCAAGTTTAGTGTTGTTAAAATACAGATTTAAAAATTCTTAATAACTTATAGGGTTTCCATCTTTTAAAAAAAAATTAATATAACTTTCCAATTTGAGAATATAATAGAATCAAATACACATACACAAAAGCCTGGTTTAATAACAGGTTTTCCGACAAGTTTGTTGGTTGTCTTTTGGCTTTTAACTTATTTATTAGTTTATCGGTCAAAATCTTATTTGATAAATGATTTAAAAATCAACTTCAAATCCATACTTCAAGGCAAAATAAAAATTACTTAACTTTTATCAGTCAAAATCTTTATTAATAATATAATAATTCAATCCACAAACACCCAAAAATCATGAAAGTTACTCTATTTATTACATGGCCATTAATTCCACATAAAAAGATTAATTTCTAAATAAGAGCATATAGAACAAGAATAAGTGGTTCAATTATGAATCAAAAAGAGTTAAACAAAAACTCAAATTCATGATCATGGATAGCTTTTAGTTGGGGACCCTTGAAGAGAGAGATGGTGACATATGCATTGCAAAGTAATGGATCCATGCTTACACACACGTACACAAAGTCACAAAGAAAACCACCCTTCTTAGACAAGACAAATAGACAAACAAACACCCCCATTTTTTTTAACATAATCAAATCAATCCACAACCTAAATTCTATATTAATATCATCAAAAAACCCTAAATTAATTAATTAATTAATTAATTACTACACCTTTTTCCTTCCAACTACTCAAAGTTCCCAATTTTACAATTATAATAGTTAATTCTTCTTATCTCACCTATAAATTTATTATCTCACTTATTTTTTAATATAATTACTAGAGGCAAATTGAATTGAAATACTTCGTCGAAACTGAAATACTTGTTAAATTTCGATTATCAATACTATTTATTGTTTAAGCTTATTTTATATATTGCGATTAATGTATAAGAGAGGAAGGTATTTAAGCGGAATTTTGTTTGAATCGTTTAATCCCATATTTACATTATATTAACTATTAAAATTTTTAGTTATGTATAATTCAATATATAAATGACTAAAGATCGAATAGAGCACGTCTAATAGAAGGGATGAATTAATATATTTATGAATTTATTTAGATAGAGAGAGAAAGACTAGTAGAGAACTTGAAGAACATATTTTTAGATAGATAGTGTCACATGGCATGTGAGTACCAGCTGTTTCCTCCACTCCATCCCAAGTCTTCTTAATTCTCCCTCTTAATATATACTCTTCTCTTCTACCTTAATCCAATCTTTTTCTAATTTCTTCCTTCTCACTCCTATTTCTTCATTCTTCAAGCTTTAAGCTTTCTCACTAATGGCTGATTCTGAGACCCTAATTCACTAAAACCCATTTGCAAAACCACAAATTTAGCTTAATGAAAGTTTGCCCACAAAAAATGAAGCTACTTTGCACTATATTATTGATATTTTCTCTTTACCCACCTCTGTTTTCTTCTGTTTTTGCTGCTTCCCCTCCTCCTGATGGAAAAACTAGAGATGCCCAGAAATTGTTGAGCTTCAAATCTTCACTTTTGAACCCAAATATCCTCCAAAACTGGCAAGAAAACTTTGACCCATGTCATTTTAATGGTGTTTTCTGTAATAACTCCAGAGTTTCTTCTTTGGATCTTAACTCTTTATCTCTTTCAACTGATATTTCTGCTGTGTCAACCCATCTTTTCTCTATTGAACACTTAACTTCTCTTTCCATGGCTTCTTCAAATATTTCTGGTTCTCTTAAACCTTTCTCTCTTTGCTCTTCTTCACTATCAGAAATTGACCTATCTCAAAACTCCATTTCTGGGTCTTTCCTTGATTTGTCAAAGTTTTCTTCTTGTTCTTCATTATCAAGCCTGAATATTTCCTTCAATTTATTGGATTCTTCCAAGGATTTGAAAGGTGCTCATTTTGGGCTTTCTCTCAAAACATTGGATGTTTCTATGAATCATTTATCTGGGCAACAAGTTCTTCCATGGGTGTTTTCTCAAGGTTGTGAAAAGCTAACCCACTTGGCTTTAAAGGGTAATAAGTTGCAAGGAGGCTTTTCTCTTAATGGGTGTTCAAATTTGGAGTTTTTGGATCTTTCTTCCAATAATATCTCAATTCCCATGCCTAATTTTGGGGAAAATTGTCCAAATTTGAAGTATCTTGACATATCTTCTAACAAATTTGTGGGAAAGATTGAAGAAAATGCACTTGTTGGGTGTAAAAGCTTGAACTTCTTGAATGCATCTGATAATGAATTAAGTGGTGGATTTCCTGCACTGCCTTCTTCAAATATGCAATATCTTTACTTGGGTAGTAACAAGTTACAAGGTGTAATACCCAAAAGTTTTGCTGATGATTTTTGCTCAAATTTGGTGAATTTGGATCTTTCCTTCAACAATTTATCTGGTATGATCCCAACTGGCTTTGAATCTTGCTCATTGTTAGAAATTTTTGATGTTTCTAACAACAATTTCTCTGGGGAATTGCCTGTTGATGTATTTTTGAAAATGGGAAACTTGAAGGAATTACACTTAGCTTTTAACAATTTTGAAGGTTCTTTGCCTGATTCTTTCTCTATGCTTAGTAATTTAGAGTCCTTAGATTTGAGCTCTAATATGATTTCTGGTAAAATCCCACCTGGAATTTGTCAAAACCCTGATGGAAAACCTAGCAAATTGAAAGAACTTGACCTTCAAAACAATCAATTAACTGGCCCTATACCACCCACTTTAAGTAATTGCTCTGACCTTGTTTCTCTTGATCTTAGCTTTAATTACTTAAGTGGGACTATCCCAACTAGTTTAGGCTCTCTTACTAAGCTTAAAGACTTGATTATGTGGATGAACAAACTTCAGGGTGAAATCCCTTCGGAGTTTATGTATATTAAAGCAATAGAAAACTTGATTTTAGACTACAATGAGTTGACTGGTACAATCCCTTCTGGTTTAATGAACTGCACAAATTTGAACTGGATTTCGTTGTCGAGCAACAATTTGAGTGGAGTAATACCATCTTGGATTGGTAAATTGAGTAATCTTGCCATTCTCAAGCTCTCGAACAACTCGTTTTATGGTGAAATCCCACCGGAGTTGGGCGATTGTAAGAGCTTGTTATGGTTGGATTTGAATAGCAATATGTTGAATGGGAGTATTCCTAAGGAGTTGGCGAATCAGTCGGGGAAAATGGCGGTCGGTCTTGTTGTTGGGAAGAAGTTTGTGTATTTGAGGAATTTTGGAGGAAAGGGTTGTCAAGGAACTGGGAATTTGCTTGAATATGCTGGGATTAGACCGGATGCGATTAATCGACTCCCGACTGTTTGCAAATTCCAGCAAATTTATCAGGGTCATACTCAGCCTATTTTTAACTACAATGGGTCTATGATTTTCCTTGATTTGTCTTATAACCAGCTCCAAGGTGGTATCCCTAAGGAGCTAGGCACAATGTACTATCTGTCGATTTTGAATTTGGGTCATAACAATCTTTCGGGTTCAATTCCGGATGAACTTTCGGGGATGAAAAACATTGGTGTTATGGATCTCTCTCACAACCATCTCTCGGGTTTAATCCCGTCATCTTTGGGAAGTCTTTCTTTGTTGACGGATATGGATTTGTCGAACAATGACCTCTCGGGTATGATTCCTGAATCAGCTCAGTTCGAGACCTTCCCGGCTTCTAGATTCTTCAATAACCCTGGTCTCTGTGGTTACCCTCTGCCTCGTTGCGATAAAAATGCTGGTGCGAATTCAACTCTACATCATAAGCGAGGGAAGCAGGCTTCTCTTGCAGGGAGTGTGGCAATGGGATTGCTGTTTGCTCTTTTCTGCATATTCGGGTTGATCATTGTCGGGCTTGAGATGAAGAAGAGGAGGAAAAAGAAGGAAGCTTTACAGGATATTTACATGGATGGCAACTCACAATCAGGCAACAATAATGCCTCTGCTTGGAAATACACGAGTAATCGTGAGGCGTTGAGCATCAACCTTGCTGCATTCGAGAAGCCCCTTCGAAAGCTTACTTTTGCCGATCTTCTAGAAGCCACCAATGGATTCCATGATGACAGTATGATTGGCAAAGGCGGGTTTGGTGATGTGTACAAAGCTCAGCTCAAGGATGGGAGTGTGGTTGCGATCAAGAAGCTGATACATTCAAGCGGGCAAGGAGATAGAGAATTCACTACTGAGATGGAAACCATTGGGAAGATCAAGCATCGCAACCTTGTGCCGCTCTTGGGTTATTGCAAGGTCGGAGAAGAGCGATTGTTGGTCTATGAATACATGAAATATGGATCCCTCGAAGATGTCCTACACGATCAAAAGAAGGGAAAGATCAAGCTAAATTGGGCTGCCAGGAGAAAGATTGCCATCGGAGCAGCTCGAGGGTTAGCTTTCCTTCATCATAATTGCATTCCTCATATCATTCATCGGGACATGAAATCTAGTAATGTTCTAATAGACGAGAATTTAGAAGCGAGGGTGTCTGATTTCGGAATGGCTAGACTTATGAGTGCAATGGATACTCATTTGAGTGTGAGCACATTAGCCGGGACCCCAGGATATGTTCCACCCGAGTACTACCAAAGCTTTAGATGTTCTACGAAGGGAGATGTATATAGCTATGGTGTCGTATTGCTCGAGTTGCTGACCGGAAAACCACCAACAGATTCAGCAGATTTCGGCGACAATAATCTCGTGGGTTGGGTGAAAATGCACGCGAAATTAAAAATAAGCGATGTATTTGATCCCGAGTTAATAAAGGAGGATCCGAATTTGGAAATCGAGCTTTTACAACATCTGAAAGTCGCGTGTGCGTGCCTCGATGATCGACCATGGAAACGACCTACAATGATTCAAGTAATGGCGTTGTTCAAGGAAATACAAGCGGGTTCAGGGCTCGACTCGTCATCGACCATTACCGAAGATGACGGAAGTTTTAGTACAATGGGAGCGAGTTTCAGCACCACAGTCGATATTCTCGACATGAGCATAAAAGAAGTTCCAGAAGGAAATTACAAGCTATAGCAGAAGACATTGGTGTCAAAACTCCCAAAAATTTTCCTATACCAACTTAAAAATGGTTGGTATAAACAAAAATTTTCATTACAATATCATGTAACAAATTAATGTATGTATCAAAAAAGAACTTTTTTTTTTTTTTTACATTTTTATACATAGGTGGTTTTGTTAACTTTTTTTATTTTTTTTAATTTTTTATTTGGGGGTCAGTTTGTAATGTGTAAATATTGTACTAGAAATGTAGGGCTTGTTTGAATTTTAATCTATTTTCCCCTTTGCTTATTGCATGGGCAAATGAACATTCAGGCTGTTTACTACTAGTTGTTTAGTAGATCTGTGACCTCAGTTTGATAGTGACCAAGTGTAGCACCCTATTTTGGCCATTTTCTTTAGAAGCACTTGATTTGTTTTCTTCTCCCTTTTTTTTACTAGTATCTATTACCCTTTTCAAATGTCACCAACCAATTTCGAGAAACTAAAAGTTAAAGGGGTCGAAAATATGAACTGAAATTAGTATTTTATATTATTAAACAATGTGCAAGGTTCGAATTAAAAATAATAGATCACGAGAGTATACTGTATAAGTGAGAAACAAATTAGATTGAAAATAACTATATAAGTGAGAAACAAATTAGATTGAAAATAACTAAATTGAATTAAAATGAATAGTTCTTTGAAGTAAATTGAACTGAATAAAAAAGTTTGAATAAATAGTTAAATATAATAGATAAAACAAATATTTTAATCGACACTAAAAGTTATAAAGCATCCATCTCTATACAAGTATCCCCTTTACTTCGAATTTTTTTTAAGAGAGACTATTAGTTGTTGATTATAAAATTAAAGTTTGAGAATTTTGTGACGCTAAAACGAATTTAAACCACTAACAACTTTTTATAAATTAAGAAATAGGACACTTATGGTGAACTAAACTAACCTAAAAATGAAAATATTTCTTCTTTTGATGCTAGAAAGACTATTTAAAATGTCAAATACACAATTCTTATGAAATTGAATTATTTTTTTCCTCTATTAATAGATTTCAATCAATTACCATACAAAAACTAATCTATTTTAGACTTTCTTCTAAATTCTCTTCCTCTGTCTCTTAAAATTTACCTTGTTTAACAAAAACACTTCTACAATAAATAGTCAAAAGGACAAATTCAAAAAGACGATATAGTACTTTTTAATGGCATTGCGAGCATCTTAAAGTGTCATAAGTTACAACTCCATAACTATTTTTATTAACCATCCCTATTTATTAAATCCTCATGCATACTTTCTCCGTCCTTTTTGATTTGCATCAAAGAGAAACATAAGTGTTTTTAAAAAAGTAGAAATAAATAAAGAGAGAGTATCAGAGTATGAATTGCAAGGATGAAATTATAAGAGTATTAAAATGTAAGCATGAGATTAAAAGAAATGGGTGGACCATTATCCAAAAATAAAAATAATACAAATTAAATGGAATTGACCAGAATAAAAATAATGCAAATTCAATGTATACGAAGTACTTCCTCTGTTCCATTTTAGTTGCACCATTGGATTTGACACATTTTTTAAGAGTTGTCAAATCAATATGGTAAAAGTAGGGATAATGTATAATTGATGGTGATATGTAGGATAGAAATAAAAAAAAATTATTATAAGCAGATAGTGGTTGTGACTTGTGGGTATGTTAAATAATTAATGAGATGATGTATGATTGATGGTGATTAGGAATAAAGTGAGGATTAAGTAGATTATTTTGCCAAAAATAGTAATGTTGCAACTAATATGAAACTTCCAAAAATAGTAAGTGTTGCAAGTAAAATAGAACGGAGGAAGTATATAATTGTTTGATAGGAGTAGAGGTGTTCATTTGGGTCATCAGGTTGTTTTCAGGTCAGGTGTTTCGGGTCGGTTCAAAATCGGATTTTGTGTTTACATTGGTTTTTACATAATTGTAGATCCATTTTTAAGTCGGGTCAAATCGAATTCGGTTATAAAGTCGGGTGTCTATCAGATCATCGGGTCTATTTTGAACACTTAGAGTAAAAGTTAATGCTCTCATATATCAATTTCTTCCCTTTTTTACGGTTCCAATTGGTTACCTTTCCTTGCTAGGAGTAGAAGTAAAATAATTGAGGTATCAAACTTGAGAGACCTATGAATGGAAGTGGGACCCTAAGACTAGGAGGGTTAAGATATCTAAATAAATAGGTTTTCTATGAATTTAGTTCGCATAAAAATAATGTATACTAAATTCAATTTAAGAGTTGTGAAGTTAGAGAATTGTGACTAAATAAAATAAAGAATAATGAGTATGAACTTCTAAATAAAAAATTTTAAATAATAAATAATGTACTTTGATTGTATAAAATATAGACCAAGTTCATATCAGACTTTTTAGTTTACAAATTTATAGACAAGTAAAACAAAAAAAAGTTTGTGATTCACCCTCACATGATTGAATCAATCAAATCAGACGTAGAGCCCTTTATCTGTCATAAAATATCTTTCTTTGAGCATTTCTTACTTACACACCTATAGTCTATAGACCATAACCCCATAGTCTCATTTAAAACTCTCAAACCGTTAGATTTTGACTTTGATTAGAGTTAGATTCGGGATGATTTTATCATCAAAATTTCTCTAAAAAGTTATAGAAGTACTTCATATAATTATTTTGTTTTTTTAGAAATAATATTTTATAAAAAGGACCAATATACATACTAATAATTTTTAGAATGGGTCACTTTTAAAATATCAATCGGAATATTTGAGTTATATATCATATATCCACTAACTTCAAGTTGATTTGGAGACGAAAAAATGACATGTCTAGTCCTATTGCCCTATCGGTGAGTCTTTAGTTCAATTCGTTCGTTTGGCTGGGATCCTAAAGATAGAGTCGAAAAAGTTTTTGTTTTTTGTTTATTCAAGAGTAATGAGCTTACTGAATCAGATTTGAAAATCCTATATAACATATATTGAGGAGGGTGAGAGGGGGTGTATTGGGGGCGTGTTTGAAAAGAGAGATTCAAGGGAAATGGTCGGGAATGTAAAGAAATTTTTTTATAAAAGTTTGAAGTCTTTGTCTATTTGAGAGGAAGGTGAATAAGAAAGAAACTTAAATTTAACGGAACTCCTAAAAAGTTATCTTTAGAGTAAATATTTAAAATTGAGCCTCATAGTTTTTACTAAAATGCTAACATAATAAATAAGGAATGAGACTTTTATCAGTCAAATTTCAACTAAAAGTCACACAGTTTTCATTTGTATAATTTGTCAAACACCCATATATCATTTAGTCGTGAGACTTTAGTCTTGAGACTTTATAATGGATAAAATGACTATTTTATCCTTGATGAAAACAAAATATAGAATCGCTAAAAGCATCATTTTTAGTAAAATTTTCCATCCTTTACTAAATACAGACGTGATGTAAAATTTTTGAATCTCAACCATCATTTTTCAATCAAGTCTAATCTTCAAATCTATCAATTCTCATTCTTATTTTCCAACAACTACTAGTGTTACGTTACTCTCCTCCCGTCTTTTGATTTTACTACAATAAGAAAAGTTTTATTTTATGAGGTTAAGAGAGAGTACGGGTTGGTGGATGTGATTAAAAATAATGATACACTTTAATATTTATATATTATTGTAAAATTAAATAGACAAGTACTGTGATATACCAGATTTAGCTTGAAAAGAGATTGATAGACTACTCATATCAATAAGGTGTATCTTCTTTTCTAGGGAGCCCATTTGCTAAGAACCTCCACATTTAAGCGTGCTTGGTGGGGAGCAATCTTAGGATGAGTGACCTCCTGGAAAGTTTTCCTGGGTGCGCATGAGTGAGGCCAAAATGCACTGGAAAGACTTATGTTGGTCTATGGGGCTAGTCTACAGTCTCCATAAGTAGTCACCTGTGGTCCGAGGGGCCGAGGTGTTACAAGTACAAATTTAAAAAATATGAAATAGATCGGTTGTATGAAATGTTATTGTTATTAATGGCATTTAAGAGGGAGAAAGAGTGTATATATTATTTGTATTCAATGAATTGAAAATGATGGAAAATTTGACAATTCAAAGCTAGTTAGCTAAAATTATACTCCCTCCAAATCAGTTTAGATGTCCCATTTGGAATTTTACGGATTTTAAGGGTTGAGTGAGGTCCATTAAAAAGGTGGTAGTTGGGTATTGAGAATTGGAAAAGTGGAGGTATTTAGGTAAAAAAAGGATAGACAAAAAAGAAAATGAGACAATTTGTATGGTTTTGCCAAAAAAGCAAATAGAACATCTAAACTGATTCGGAGGGAGTATTAATGAGCTAAGAAGTAGAATTCTTGAAGAAACAATAATAGATGAGCAAAATTCTATGCTTACAAATCAAATCATATGTTGTTGTTAATTAAACCTAACTAATGGTGACCATAATACATCATCATCATGACTTGGTGAATCGGTATAGAAACAAACAAATAATGTTGATGAATTAATAAAAACATAAAAAAGTACAAGTAGTAGCTTTCCTATTTGTTTCCTTTACATTAGCTAATCACTTAATCTTAATATATGTTTTTTTGCACTTAATATATATCAATGTTAATATGCATGGATGAATTATATTTCACGCTATATCTTAGTTGTGGTTGGGTATTTTTTTTAAAAAAAAAAAAAAAAATTGGAAATGAATCCCAATTTGTTTGGCAAAACAATTTTAGAAAAAAAACTTTTGTTCAAATATTCTAAAACCAAAACCAAAAAAATGGAAATCAAAATTTGTATTTTTATGTTTTTCATTCTAAAATTTTTCTATCAATCTCATCATAATAAGTATGGTCTCTATCATACCCTCATGACCGTGTCTAGTCTAGAGTAATTAGACTTGCCTAAAATTAAAATTCAACCTCGAAAATCTTACGGCTCATTTAGTTAACATTATTAATTGGTGGTAACATTATTAGTCTAGACTCTAGAGTAATTGGATCATTTTGCGGTTTTCTAATTTAAAAGCAATGGACTCCTTGGTAACGGACAGAGGGGGTTAAACAAAATAAATTGTTGTATATGATTGTTTGTAAGCATTTAGGGCCTAATTTTTTTAATGTTAAAATTTTAAAAATTAAAATGACCAAAATTAAAAATTTATTGAAAATATGAGTATAGAAATGTTAAATTATTGTGTAAAACTTAATAAACTTTGTAAATCAAATTTTAGTGAGTTTGATTTTACTTCAAATCGAAACAAATATTATTTTTGTTCAGGTGAAGTTTTGAGTTCGATTCTAATTTGATATTCCCTTTTATCGGCCTATCTTATAATCTAAAATAATATATAAAATCTAATTGAAAGAACTCGGTAAGACAATATATACTAATTAATCCTTATACCAATACTTTACAACTTCGTACATTTTTTATTAGTTATCCATAATTATGCAACTTAATAATGCCAACATAAAAGATGACAATCATGACATATAAACCAATACATTATATTAATTCACAACCGTAGATATTTTGCAAGGACGGAAGCGATCATTTTGAAGTCACAACATGCATGGATGCATGGTCAAACAGTTGACTGCCTTTCTATTAAACACAATTAATAATTTAATATCCATTGCATGCACAACTTTAGCTAATAATACTCCATTTTGACAGCTAATATATTTTAGTTTAGTTCTTAAACTATTTATTTTACATAAATTCTGGTGAGATGGTCTATCGTGAGACGACGTTCGTCATATATGAGTTAAATAGTCTAATTAATACATTTATTAGTATACGAGTCTTGTTTTAAAGTCGTCTCACTAAGAGACGGTTGCTCATATGAATAAATTTATTATTTTATTTATTTAAAATTACTCCATATTAATTTCTAAATATAAAAGTACATAATGTTCGTAGTCCATTGATTAAAGTGCATTAGTGCGAGTTGATTAACATATTTTTTATAAACTTTTATCATATCATGTCTCCAAAGATAAACAAATGTATAATCAAAACAAGAAAATAAACAAAAGTACAAGACAAACTGATATCATAAGAAAATGTTCCCTCTTTATAGGGACAATAATGGTCATTTTTAATGTATAATATGTTCATGTTAATTAATTGCAATCTCTTTTTAACTATATTTCGTAATTTCTAAATGTATGAGGTCTTATCTAAGCAAATATTTCTCAACCGGTAATTACTATTTTATTTTCGATTGGTCTTGTATCAAACTGTTTTTTATAAGACGAGTTTATATAACTAATCCATTTGATCTCTAATTTTATCTGTAAAGACAGTAAGGGATTACTAAAAAGTTATAAGTAATAAATCCAAGACTATTAAAGGTGAACACTTTAAGATTAGATGTGTTTATCCTAATTAAGAGAGTAATTAAGTGTACATTGGATCAGGTCAATAAAAACAATCTCACTATATTACTGTCTCATTTGAGAATTGAGTTTCATTATAAAAGAAATAGGTTGTATAAGATAAAAGTAAAGCTATGAGAAAAAAAAATCGCCATTTTGAATATTATTCCATGTAATAGAAAAGTTAATATATGATCTTATTGTAAATTTGCGATTCTTAATATGTTTATAATAACGCCAAACTCCAAAGTGATACATTGAGCCTTTAAACCAGGCTCAAATTATGCCTTAAAAAACTGTGAATTAAAAATAAAAGTTAATCTTAAATTGCACTTATTTTGCATTATTTACATTAATATTTTTTTTCTTAAATGATGTAAAATGAATGATATATGGAAAGGACACTCTCAATATCCTTCACAAGGTAGAGTCCGGGTGGAGGTTTTCTTTTTCCTAAAAGATACAGACAAATCATACTCGTTCTCCTAAGGAGGGAGTAAAGAGAAATGTGTACAGTCAAGAAACCTCTTCAACTGATACCTGCGCCCAGTAGGATGTCGAACCCAAACCTTTTTCATAAGGAAATATATATTTCATTCATTCTCCATCATAATTGCTTTGTTTTCCATTCGTTTTAAATTACTTACAACTATATTATTATTTTTGGCAAAAAAATAACTATGTAATTGAACATTTAATTAACCTATATTTTTTCTACCAATACCTCATTAATTTTACACCTTTTTCTTAAATTTTATAAGGATAGTGTTAAGATAAAATTAATAATTTTTAAATTTTTGTGTAAAACTCTTATGTTAGAGCTAAAACAGAATGTATGAACTACTCTCTCCGTTGTTGGATGATTAAGTTTCTATCTTTCATTTTTGGATGTTGCATTTCTTATTTCCATAATAAATCTTTATATTTACATCATAGATATTGGATAAATATAATCTTGTTGATCCTTAAATTTTAATATTTCTATTTTAAGAATGCTAGCTTCTGGTCCCTACATATTTCCACAACTTCATTTTAACATTTTTACATTTTATATGCTCTCTACACGTTTTTCAATATCTTTATAAATATATTTGTTATTACTAGTGGTCTCCATATTTTTTCCAGTAACCTTCTTTTAATATTTCTTAATATTAATAATAATCTCCCATTCTCCTCCAATAAATTTGTTATTTAATAAAATAATATATTTATTATCTAAAAAATTATATTCTTCTTGATTGTTGTCAACATTGAGAGCGTATGAATTACCAAAATACATGAAACGGACGAGTATAATACTCCCTCCTATTCGGCCTAAATGTCCTATTTAGTTTTTGACACTTGCTGAGACAACATTTTAACCCTCAATATATCTCAAATTATTCTTAATTAAAAACTATAATGATTTGATATTAATAATCCTTGTATTGAGACGAATCAAACAAGGTTCTACATAACTATGTTTTAAATTATAGATTAAGAGTTAAATACAAATTAAGAGTGATAAGTGAATAGTGCCAAAAAAAATCCCATTTAGGCCGAATAGGAAGTAATAATATTGTACAGATAGAAAAAGCGTAGAAAGGACGCAAAATTAAAAAGTATTGTTGGAAAATGGTGAGTGGGGCAAATTGTGCACTCCCACAGCTTGTGCACAAAATCACGCACACACGTTCGCATGCATCTCATTTTGACTGAACTTCTTTTTCATTTCTTCACTTTTTGTTTTCTAATGGCTTCTCGTATTTCTCAATGTATTATGTATAGTAGAAGTATTTTATTAGTACAACTATAATTAGATAAAATTTGTTTGTTATACTATGTATTCTCTCTTTGTAATTGCAATATTGGCATGTCACACAAATATTAAGAAACAAATAGGAGGTTGAATCTTGAATTCTTAAATTCTTAGTTATAAAACACTCCTATTAAATTTATTATTATTCTAATTATTATGATATGATTTTTAATGGTGTCATTATATGTATATATATTACATCAAGAAATATATTTTGAGGGGTTTATGCTCCGGCCCTCTTGTAATATTTCTCTATTTTCTGCGTCATTTTTTCTATTTTTGATACTATATATAAATGGTAAATTTCAAATAATGCATGAATCAGTATTAGATCATTTCTAACAAATAAAAAAATTATCAAAGAATCAACTTAATAAATAAAAAAATTATCAAAGAATCAAGTATTAAAGCCTAAGAATATCTTATATAATCCGTCTTTTAAAAAATTAAGATATGGATTATGATAAGTTAAATGTAATATTTAAGTTTAGTTTTTTTGAATTGAAAATGTTTTTACAATGATGGATTTATGGGTATTTTACTTAGGAATGAGTAATATATCGAGTAGCATATTAGTAATACCATGAACATTCATTTGGGAAAATCTATTTGGTACTACTTGTCCATATTGTCCCCTCCTAAAATTGCTAAATTCCCCTCGGTTTTGCTTAATGCCACCAATTTATGTGACCATTGTTGTACAAAATTTTAAATACTATTAGTCTAAAATATAATATTTAAGCCGTAAATTGCAACTTTCCCTACAATATAGACTTTAGTGAAAATATATTTAATTACATTTAATTAATTTAAATGTCACTAATTTAAATTTCTAATGGGATATATAGTAGATTTAATGACATTTATTAGATCCTTTAATGGCATAATAAAAAATCAAACTAAAAATTTCTGCGACGTAAGATCTAGTAACATTCTCATAAATGCCACTATAGACTATAGTAACAAATACAAATGTGACTAAAGGTCAAATAAAGTGTCACTAAATCACTTTAAGGTGAAACTTAAAATAAAAACATTAATAGTTTGACCACCCGACCCTCTATTAATACCAAAATAAACTAAAACAATTCAGTAAAATACTTCCTCCTATTCACCACAAGTGTCCCATTTGCTTTATGCACTCTATCCAATGCACTTATTCAATCCTTAATACCTCTAATTGTGCATAATTAAAAATTATGGAAAGTTGATTTAACTAATCTTTGCATTGGGACGAATCAAATGAGATCCTACTTGACTATATTTTAACTTATAGATTAATAATAAAATGCAAATTAAGAATAAGAGATGAACAGTGCCCGGAAAGCAAATAGGACACTTGTGGAGATAGGGGGAATATTTCCGAAAATCTCAACTCTTCATATCCAAATATCATAAGTAATGATCTATATTCAAATTGCAAATTCATAATTTTTAGCCCAAGTGAAACGGTAAAAATTTCTTAATATAGTTGCTTTAAAAGGAAAGAGAATAAATCTTTTCAGACTTTTTAGTATTCATAGAGTTTTATAATAAATAAAAATAACTAAGTAATAACGAATAAAATAATAATATGTCGAAAGGAAAAGGCAAAAACAAATATATAATATTGACTAGTAAGCGTATGAGTATCAGTAGTCTAAGACATAGAATAAGGCTTCTTCAACTATTCTTGTCCTTTGTCAGGTCCTTAGAGAGGTGTAGGTCATGCAAGTAATTTTTTATTTGTTCATCCTACATTTTCCTAGGTCGTCCTCATCTTCTCTTATCTTCCACTATGCTTTTGATCCTCCTTACGGAGGCGTTAAATATATTTCTTTACACGCGCACAAATCATCTCATAATCTATTTTCACGCATCTTTTGCAGTATTAGCGCAACCCCTAATTTCACTCTAAACTCCCGATTTCAAATTCTATAATACAATATTTATATGTATTAATGCACTTCAAAGATCAAAGATAGGGATGGTATAGTTTCATGCACGTATGTTCCTAAAATCGAAGTGATGGGTATTAAAAATAGAGTAGTAGGTAGTAATGTAGTGTAGCATTTAGAGTGAGTGCATTTATGTGGAAAATTTTCAGTAGGTTTCACGTGCTTTTGCTTTTTTAGAAAACAAGCAATCCTTTTAAGGAATGATGTTATTGAGGAATCTGCAACATTGTATTATTATATGTCTTTAATTATTAATTATTTCTACTTAATCTTTCGCTTTCTTCTTCATTTTATGTTGTATTCATTTTGCATTTGCTTAACTTTTGTGTTGGTCTATGCTTTGCTACAAGCCTACAACATCTTACATCCCTCATTTGGACCACAATACTTCAATATTGCTCTATTTATGCTCATCTACAAGTACATGGCCTTTCCCAAGATATTTATCTTCAATATTGTTTAGATTTTCCTTTATAAATTGATGTTTTCGTTAGAGTAAATAACATATTTTGGAGCGTTAATCATCAATTACAGTTTTTGGTTGAATTGGTATCTTGACATGGTATCAGAGCTAACATAACAAAAGCTCACGCATTCCAAGCTCAATCACACATCATTTAAAGTGAACTATTCAATGTCAGATGTAAGGAGAATTTGTACTGCATCCATACTTAACCTAAAAGGCTCTCGTATAAGAGATGTGTTCGAGTATATTTATTATATATCATAAAGCCGGCCTTAACCATGGACACCTTCAATGAGCCTAAACAACTCACAATTACTTGTTAAAATAGTTGATGAGATTGAGATTTGTATGATTAATTGTTTGCTAAAGATAATACAAAGTTGTACTTTTGAAGTTATACGTATACAACCATATCCACTTAAAAGTATAGTGATTGAGATTGGAAAGAAGCTTAATTAATTAAGTAAATAAGATTAAGCCCGACATAACGAATGATATTAGGCTTAATTATGTATGCCTAAACCTAAGGATTTCACCTATTCTGGAATGATTCTTGATTTATAATCCTGGCTTCGAGGAACCCTCTTTCAGACAAGGATCCGTTCTAGTTGGAAATCCAACTATATATATTCATTTATTAAATTAATTAATTAAAAAAAAAAAAAACCAATAAAAATATATTGTTACTTGTAAAAGATGTTTTTGGCATGTAATTTGCTGGCTTCGATATGCTTAAATAATTCTAATAAATATAGATAATTTTGAAGTTCGTACTTAATACGTACAAATAATTTGGCATTTTCACACAAAAGTGATATAATTAATTATGAGAATCTCAAAATTAGGTCATGAGATTTGATTATGGATTACATTGTACAGATTTAAATTAATCTAATCATTTTTGGTTTCACTATACCAAATGAAGTATTTGAAACTCATTTTTCTTTGTCGTCCTCGTCATCATCATCAATCCAATATTCCGCTCGAAAATAGGAACTGGGTGATAAAATGTAACAGACAATCCATACCCGTACTTCCTTAAGAGGGAATACGTACAAATAATTTTTCTTTGTATTTAAAAATATTAATCTCATACATACACCCTTTTATTTTATAATTTAATTATGTACAAATTAAAGAGCATTTTTATCAATTTTAAAACACTAAAGTTTAAGCTGATAATTGAGCATAAAGTTATAAGTAAATTGTCGCACTCTTATACGTTATATTTAAAAGAAGATTTGGATGGCAATCAAATTCGATAAATAAGATTCAAATAATAACATTTCAGAAGACCAAAATACTGAAAATTATAGTTGATAGTTAAAACACTAAAATTTTAATTCCTCTATTTTTAGCTACACCCAAACATAATATAAATAAAGTTTAAATGTGAAAAATATCATTACATTTGTTTAGTGGTAAAGAAAATTTCAATATTATTATTGTTATAATATGACATTAAAACTAATGGACTAGCTTTAATCTATCAATTAGGAGTTTAAAAGTTGATTATAAAGTTTTTAAGTTGGATAATAACTTTAATCTAGCTTCTCTAGCCTAGAACCTAAATATCCATCATAACATGCTCTAGAAAATTAAAGACAATGAAGGAAAGTACGTCAAATATATTAATATTATGATTTTATTAGTATAGGATAGAATGAAGGAAAATAATATGCTAAAGGAAGAAAGCAAAAAATGACATACGGAGCATTCAAATATAAAAAGTCTCAAATATTATTTTAAGGATGTCTTAAATTACATTATTAATTTTTCTTGAGTATTATTTACTTTTAGTATCTAAATTATTTTTATAATGTAAACTAAATAATAATAATTCAAAAACTATTATACTCCATCCGAATCAGTTTAGATATCCCATTTTCTTATTTGGCAAAACCATACCAATTGTCCCATTTTCTTTTTTGCCTATCCTTTCTTTACCTAAATACCCCCACTTTTTCAATTCCCAATACTACAATTAATTTAATCAATTAAAATATCCAACTACCACCTTTTTAATGGACCCCACTCAACCCTTAAAATCTGTGAAATCTCAAATGGGACATCTAAACTGATTCGGAGGGAGTATATGTTTAACCTAACCTAAACAAATCACAAAATATTACAAGTAAATTGATTTAATTTGGAGTATTTTATTAGCATATTGTTCCTTATTGGTAAAACATCTAGAACTTATACAACTCTATAGTTTGGTGAAACAACAACATGAGGAAATAGTTACATATTTTCATGTTTAGTTTTACACAATACCATGACCTTAATTCAAACAGACAATAATGCATAGTATTTGTACTTGAAATTAATTAATTATTTGGTAGATTCTTAATATTAAATTTGCTTAATTTGTATAATTTATCATTTAAATTTAATTAATTAAAAATAAGTTATTAATAATGGCATTTTCTTACCTAAAAAAGGCATTTTGTAGCTGTCTTGATCTATCCATTTCAACCAATGATGTGCATACATTGGTTGGTCATTTAGAAGCACAAAGTCAAAATTAAAAGTCATCTCTGTGTTAGTTGGCTATTACAACCTAGTACTTCAAAGAGGATGGTGTAAAATAGCTCATTAGATTAGAATATTTGTTTACGCACCTATTCACATGTATTCTCTCTAATCTTAAGGATAGATGGACAAGTGTTCCTAATTATTTAATTTTGTTAAGAAAACAACTTAGTTTAATGTTTTAAGCTGATGATTAAAGTCTCATGATATGTATATAGCGTACAATATGATCAATTACGTTCTCTTATACGAGAGTTCTTTTAACTAGAAGAGTGGATAAAACACATATTCTCTCATACGTAAAGTTAAATATTCCACTGGTGACTGGAAATAATATGAGGTGGATGGATTCAAAATTATAACTTTTTATCATCTTAGCTTTGATACCATATAAAAGATCTATTTCAATAAAAAAATTAAGCTGATGCATAGAGTCTAAAATTTATTTTATTGATATATATTTGAGTTTATTAGTTCTTTGTTTGAATTTATTAGATGATAATATGCAAAAATATTGAGTTGAACCATCAACTTAAGCTATTGATTGAATTGATTCCTTGATATTGTATTGGACATGTATGAGGAAGACTTATGCTACATGCTTTCATCCACTCCTCTTGATCAGAAGACTCTCGTGTAAGGGGCATGTTAGTATATATAACATGTAATAGAGTTTTAACTATCGAATTAAACTATTGTGTGAGTTGGTTGAATTGACTTTAGACTTGATCTATCATCAACTATTTGTTATGTACGATCAAAGTTGTCAAAATTGGGATTCTACTTAGAATCGTTCATACTTGTAAAATCGAATTGTAGGTTCGTAAGATTCTACAATGAATTTAAATTTTCTATCTAGTCATAATTATTCATCTCAAAAGTTTAAGTTTATTATTTAAAGTTTCAATCACTATATTTTTGTGAATGAAATAGAAAAATATTTAATACTCCCTCTGAATCATTTTAGATGTCCCATTTGGGTTTTCATGGTTATTAAGGGTGGTGTGAGGTCCATTAAAAAGGTGGTAATTGGGTATTTCAATTGAATAAATTAATTGTAAAGGTGGTAGTTGGGTATTGGGAGTAGATAAAGTGAGGGTATTTAGGTAAAAAAAATAAGATAGACAAAAAAGGAAATAAGACAATTGATATGAATTTGCCAAATAAGAAAATGGGACAACTAAAAAGATTCCGAGGGAGTAATAATTATTAGTTAGTTTAATAGTTTATGTTTTTGGGTTAAATAGCACAATAATAAAAACTTTTTGGTTATGAACTTCATAAATATAGAAAAAACCCCATTTTCCAACAAATATAAGCCCTGTGTTTTCATTCAACCACAATGAGTATCAGTCCAAGTATTTATGGGCTAACGGGCCCAAACTACTACTAAAGATAAGTCATGTGAAATTATAGTCCAACAGTGAACTCAAAATGGTTTGAACTTACAGCCGGTCTTGGCCGAGACCGTCTCAGGATGAGACGCGGTCCAGCCCAGCTTCTTTATGCAATTAAAAAAAAGGAAAATAAAACATAAAAACAACATATATAAACTTCCAAAATTAAAATTAGAACAAATTAGAAAACTGTTTTGAAAACCGCCACAACCCACGCGTGAAAAGGAAACAAAATCAAACGCAATTTTCTCTTCAATCTTTCGATAAAAGCTCTGCAATTCTTTTATTCTTTTGAAGAAGAAACTCAAAAATGTCTGCTATGGAAGATCTAATGAATGATGGTGATATATGGTGAAAACGAAGAAGATAATGATTTGTTAGTATGTTATTGTTTCACACTTAAACATACCAATTGTTCTCTTAAGTGTCTCAAGTGCTGTACAACAATACAATATGGGCAGTTTATCATATCAATTGAGTATTTTAAGAGGAAAATTGAGATACAATATGGCAACTGTTTTATAATATATTATTTGTTAGTATGTTATTGTTTCACACTTAAAGATACCAATTGTTTTCTGAAGTGTTTCAAGTGCTATAATAACAATACAATATGGACAGTTTATCATATCAATTGAGTATTTTAAGAGGAAAACTGAGATACAATATGACAATTGTTTTATAATAAACAACAATATTTAGTTAAAACCCATCAATTGTTCTCTTAAGTGTCTCAAGTGCTCTACAACAATACAATAAATGAACTCCATAACAACATACAACACAATACTTATCACTCTAAATTATTAACCAACATGCATCAATTATCACTTGTATTGTTTCTGTTATGATGATAACAATATTAATTATAAACAATACAAATTAAGTACATAACCGCATACAATTCCATACTTATCACTCTCAATTATTAACCAACATGCATCAATTATCACTTTGCATTGTTTCTGTTATGATGATAACAATATCAATTATAAACAATACAAATTAAGTACATAACAGCATACAATTCCATACTTATCATTGTCAATTAAAACCAAACATGCATCAATTATTCACTTATCTTGTTTATGTTATGATGTTAACTATCTCAATTATAAAATCAAGAAAAAAACAAAAAAACACAAAAAATGAAAATGATGAAGAACTGCAACAAAAACGTAGAAACAAAACGATCACAAAAAATATAGACATGCAGTAGCAACTTACAAAAGAACAAAGTAACAAACAATGGAGGAAAACAATTGATGCAAGTAAAAAGATGCAGGGAACGAAAATGGAGAATGAGTGAAGAAAATGGAAAGTATTGATTAGAAATATATGAAAAGAAACTGAAATGGCAGTTTCAAATTGAATGAGGAGGAAGTTAAAGAATTTCCAAAAAAAAAAATGAAAAAAAGAGGAAACTTGGAGGAAAAGGCGCGCGCGTGCAACACACGCGCCCCATATTGGGCCGGCCCATATGTTGTCTCATTCTATGACGGTCTCGGCCAAGTTTTTGTGTTGAACTTATAAAATTCTTATCATGATTCTTAGGAGAAATTGTATAAAATAAGCTTATTTAAAAATTTCTTAAGTATTTCTGTGTCTAAGCCTAACGTCAGGATTTATTCACTATTTGTAACACTGAAATTATAGTCAAAATTGTGAACTCAAAATGGTTTGAACTTACAAAATTCTTATTATGATTCTTAGTAAGAATTGTATAAAATGAGTTTATTTAAAAAAAATTCTAAAAAAACTTCTGAAAATTTTAATTTGCAAAATAACTGTGTCCGTGTTCGAGCCTAAGGTCATGACTTGTTCACTGTTTGTAACACTGAACAAGTGAGAAGAACATGTTCAAAGTCAAAAAAAATACCACAAATTTGTTCATTGGTATTAATAACGATAACAACAAATAAAAGTAGCACAATATCATAAATCAATTGTTGGTTCGCTATTCATAACAAAAAAACTATCCTTTGTTGCTTTTTTGATTCGTAAGATCGTAGAATCGTAGACCAAAATCGGAATTCTGATAACTATGTTTATAATTATAACTACAAGAAATGTGGTTCCCATCAGAACTTAATACATCCAAGGAAATAGGGATGTATGGGAATCATTCTACATTTAAGAAACTGATTCCCTAATAAAGCATGCAAACTGATGCAAGGATCTTGCCAAGAACTGTCTATAGAAGAAGATTCATTATCTGCCAATTAAAGTATGATATTTATAATCATCTTTACTAGTGCATAGATACTAAATATGAAGATTTAAAAAGAATTTGAATATGAAAGAAAAGTCCCTCCCCGATTTTATCATCCTAATTAACAAATAAACTAGATTATATTATTTTTTGCAACTTATTACATAATACATGATAAATTGGAACATTGGCATTAATCATGCCATATTAATAAAGCTAATTCATAATTAATAACTAACGCCATGCTAAAAGTTGATTTATTTTAAAATATAAGATATGATCACCAAAAGAAATTATTAAATTGGGGTTGTGCATCTTGTGATTCATCATCCTTTGAGGGAGAATGAATATGTCTTCCTTCATAAGTTGTGATTACCATTCTTGGATCTTCTGCTAATCTCTCCACTCTTTTTTTCACCCTGCAATTGTCTTGTGTGCACCTATAATAACTCCTGCCATTTTCCATTTTTCATTTTCTAGTTAAACAATAAACATCGCATATTATACATTATTTCATATATTTCATCATCAACATATACAGAAAAGAAAGAAAGGGAAATACTCCATTATTTGTATAGAAAGGAAGGGAAGGGGAAAGAAAGGAATTTCTTTTTCCTTCCAAATCTTTTCTCTTATGGAGAGATTTGGATGTTAACAAAATGAAGGGACTTAATCCCTCCAAATCCCTTCCCTCCAAATCCTCTCCCTCCCGTTATGCTATCAAAACAAGAGATTCTCCATCCCTCCAAATACTTTCTTTTCTTTTCCCTCCATTTCCCTCAATCCAAACAAAGCCATATAGTCCCCTCAGTGTATTTTGCTCATAGAAACTATTATCAGGGTCCGAGGAAGGAACAAAGGCAGCAATTCATATCAATAGCGAAGAGTGCGGCCAAAAAGTCCCTTGACTCGATAAAGATCCACAAATGAATCCTCAGAAAAATTCTCAATAGATAAAACATAAAAATAAATAAAATACATATAAATAAATAGAAATAACTAGGTAAAAACGAATAAAAGAATGATATATAAAATACTCGTATAATTTATCAATTTTTATAATTACTTTCTTTGCACTAGAGAATTGACCTCAGTTTCCTTTTTAGTCGACTCGGTGAATTTATTACATTTCTATGTTTCACCAACACTATTAATTTAGTTCATCCACATATTTAACTTAGATTATCATCTTATCTACACATGTTCACTTTCACATAAAAGATATAATTTTATTATTTTTACTCACTTTTTCTCATAAAATATAGAGTATAATTATATTATTTTCACTCACTTTCTTTATTTTTCAAATCTTTTTTGTTAGGGCTTTTTTTTATCGATGCGCTATTATATATGTAGAAGTAAGGTACGTAGTTTATTAATTTAGAAGTACATAATAATAAAATCATCATGTAATGTGCTCTCCTTGTAACTTAATTTTAGTTAGGAAAAGTCATAAATTTATTTCCTGACATCTGAAGATAGCATACATACGAGACTATAATTTCGAACAAAGAAAATATTTTGCTTAGTTCGTCAATGATTTTGCATACTTCTATATGCCTGTCTAAACTACTTTAGATTGAAATGACCTTTTGGGTATCTGATAATGGTAATGTTGTAATAGGAGTATATAGTTCTTCCATGCAACATTAGAATTATTATAATATTTACTCATCATTTTTTATTTTTAATTTTTTAAAAATTATTTTTAATTTTTAATTAGTTTTTTTATCTATAAGTTAATATATAGTCAAGCCTAATTTGTTGGATTGGTCTAGATTGTTAATATTCAATTTTTATTATACATAATTTGATATAATACATGTGTCTCTAACCTGATAAAGATAACATATTTGCACTAACCTGGATGTTACTTTTGCACTTGCAAATTGAGTAGACAGAAATGTCAATGAACCAATTCAACGAAAAGGTTAAGTTGATAGTTGAGTCCGAAGATATGTATATTATATACTCTAACATGCTTCCTCATACGAGAACTTTTTCTTGATAGAATTATAAATGCAATATATAGGCCCTTTTCTTAAATGTCAATGCAACGCGAATATCTCGGCTCAAATCTATGAGTTCTCTATTAGTTACATTTCCTCTCGACTATAATAAGCATTGAATTCAATACATAGTTCACTCTACATTAAGTGCTATAATTCTTCTATGATCAAGTTATATTTCTTTTTGAGACCCAAACAATCTTTTATGGGAGAATGTTGTATGTAAAGATTGTTTCTTTTGTCAAACTTTTTGTTATCTTTTGTGACTAACTTTATTTTTTGATTCAATGCTAGCTAGTAGTTGCGGCCATTTATTTCTTTCTGAATTCTTTATATTCTAACCGCTATATTGTTCGAATTCCTTCTTTAATTTGGTTGTTTCCATTTCCATTAATTTTCTCCATTGAATCGAGGAGTTTAATGATTTCTCGTGAGCCTTACTAGCCGTAGATAATAATCTATAAGTAACAATTTTCTCCAATATTTTGAATCATCAAATTTAAAGATTGATAAGGATTCAAAATGATGCAAAAATTTGAAGTAAAAAAAAAAGGATGTATAGTAACCTAGTAAAAGATGTAATCATAAAATCTATGTACCTATAAAAAGATGTAATGAATTATGTGTCTAAAAAAGATGAGTAGTACCTAGAAAAAGAGTAGTACTACATTATCATGGTTCTTTTTAAATTATGAATATTTCATATTTTTGATCATATATAAGGTTTACCTTTTTGTTTTATGGCTTAAAATGTAGCACCAATAGCAAAAGGTCCACCCTTTATAACTTTTACCCATGTCCAAAAGGTGTTCATGAACTACTATTTTTTTGGGTTAATGAGGGTGAATCATTGTTTAATTGTTACTCTACATGTATTTTTTTGGATCTATCAACAAATAATGATACTATTGATCATGTATGTCTTTCTCAATCCATAATTAATCCCTTTTCTTTCTTTGAGCTCATTACAATTCATATATGAGTATACAATTTCATTATTAAGCGCTTTATAAACAAGTTGTAGATTATGATCATATTAAAAACATCCCAATAATGAGAAGTGATCAAATGAGATATTTTTGTAGGCTTGCATGCATGCTTATAAACTTTACTAATTAAGTACACAACTTATAGTGATAATTAACATAATTATATGAAACTCGATTTGTAAATGTTTTTTTCAAGCCTGTATAAAGAATAAAACTGAACGGTAGATTTAAGAGTCGTGCCATCAAAATTTGTCACCTAATCTCATGAACTAATTAGTTATATTAGCAATATAGGCATGATATAAGAATATAGAATTAATGACTAATGAGTGTTTAAAGAGTAAATACTATACCTAGGATGAAGGGTGTTCTTCACCACTTTTTGGCCATACTTCCTCCATTTATAACCATCATCTAAGACATCCACATCACTCATGGTTTTGAAGCAAAACCTTGGGTCTCTAACCTTTCTTCTTGCTTTGATCTTCTTCATTTTCAAGGTAGAAACCCCAAAAAGAGAATCTTCTCCACCATAACTTCTCTTGTTTCCTCCTAATTGGAATTCCTTTCCTTCCCCCCAAGCCCTAAAAAGCAATGATTCAACCAATTAAGAAAACCTAATATTCAATAAGCAAAATTATCATAATATAAAAACAATTTATGAACTTATCAACTATAGGTTATAATTCAATGGAGCAAGCACCAAAAACCAAAAAGCCCCTCCTCCATTCTTTTAAATTAGTTAAACCACGCTAAAAAAACCTCACATCAATTTAACAAATATAGAAAATTCAAAGAGATATAAAATTAAATAATAAGTTGTCATAGATTATAACATTCTGTTGTTTTAGTGATTTTGTTCCATTTGATTTGAACATGTTTTGTCAAGGTAATTATTGAAGCCTTGATATCTCTAATTTTGCATAACTAAAAACTATAAAAAGTTGATATACTTCCTCCGTTCCATATTAGTTGCACCATTTGCTTTTTCACACCCCCAAAGTACGAATTCAATCTTTAATATTAATAATTATACATATCGAAAAATTATAAAAACTCAAAATTAATGAACTTTGACAATTCAATCAAGATTTCATATGACTATATTTTAACTTTTAGATTACCGACAATATAAAAGTCAATTTGCTTGATGAATAGTAGCACAGTCAACGATGTTGCAATTAAAAAAGAACGGAGAAAGTATATCAATAGTACGAATCAAACAATATATTACTTTATTATATTTTAACTTAAATTTAGAATAGAAAAAAATTGAGAGTCAACTATAAATAGTGATAAAAATCAAATGAAACAAAATCACTGGAACAGATACAAGACAATGTATATATTCTTACCATAGATTATAATTTGGAGATGGTTTTTGGATGGAGAAAAGAGGAGGTAAATTAGTAAAAGATGAAGATAAGTAATCTTGTTCTCTAGGCTTAGGATTTGTAGAAGAAAGGAAGGCTTGAGTAAGAGTAGAGGTTACATGATCTAAACCAAAGGAAGAAGGTAAACCATTCAAGGCTTTAAGATCATGAGATTGTTGATCATCAAGATGAAGATGATGATTAAGATTAAGATTAACAAGAGGAGAAAAATTTCCTAAATTTGTAGAGTTTAGACAAAACCCCATTGTTTGAGAGCTTGACATTCCTACAACTTGATTATGATCCTCCATTAAACCTTGGTTCATTATAGCTTAAAACATATAAAACCTACCAATATTTGTTCTCTCTCTAAAATCTCTTGTTTTGGTAACAAAAAAGTTGATCGTAGAAAATGGGAAATATAGAACTTAGCCTGTTAGATTTTATTCTATGGAATATTATCATAAATAGTAATCCCTCCGTCCCGTACAATTTGTAGTATTTTCTATTTTCGTCCGTCCCACTTAAATTGCAGCATTTTTATTTTTGGACTATGGCCCATTACTTTCTTTTAATCTCATCCATACATTTTAACCCTCTTTTAATTTTATCCACACAATTCATTCTCTCTCTTCATTTATTACCACTTTTTTAATTCTCACTCATTTTCTCTATGCTACTAATTCAATGGGACGGAGGGAGTAATTTTTTTCTGCTCAAGAATGATTTCTTTCTTTATTACTTCCTCCGTGACATATTAGTTTTATAACCGGTAAAAATGACACTATTCGTTTATCAATCTTAATTATGATTAGTTTTTAATCTATAGGTTAAAATATAGTCAAGTGAGATCTTATTTGATTCGTCTCATTGCAAAGATTATTAATATCAGTTTTTCATAATTTTTTATTATACATAATTAGAGATGTTAAGAGTTGAATTAATGTATTTAACTGCTTGAAAAAGCAAATGTTGTAAGTGGAAGGGAGGAAGTGTTTTTATATACTAAAAAAATATTTAAAAAATGGTGATGAAGACAAAAAAATATGGGTTGCAGATTTGATAGGTTACCATCAGATAAAAGGGCAGCTAGCTTGGCTTAGCTAGTTTCCACTTTCCTTTTCTATGTAAAAAAATGATTTGTAAAGGGACTATATCATAATCCTCCTTCTATTATATTTGCAATATTTTATTTTTACGCAATTTAATGTGTAACTTTCATTACTTATATTATAAATAACTATTCTCCTCAGTTTTATTATACTTGCTATATTTTATTTTTACGCAATTTGATGTATAACTTTGACCACTTATATCTTAAATAACTATGTTCAACTAAAAATTATAAAAATTTGATATTATGAGAGTAATGGATTTGACAATTCAAACAAGTTCTCACTTGACTATGTTTTTTCTAACACATTAGTCAGAATATATAAAATAAACTTAAAAGATAAATAGTACTAATAATTCCTATATAGAAACTATTTCAGAACGGAGGATTATTTGTATTATTTAATTAAAAACTTTATTTTATTGAATTGTTTAATGTATTTTTTCTGTTCTCACAATAACAAATTTAACTTTTTACGACACTGGATATAGTGGCATTAAAAAGATGTCACTAATTCATATTTTTAATGTAATAATTATTAATTTATATCTAAAGTTCTGCCATAGAGTGATTTAGCTACACTTTATTTGGTCTTAAGTGGCATATGAAATTGTTACTATAATCTATACATTTATGAAAAATGTCACTAGATCCTATGTCGCAAAAAGCTTTAGTGCGATTTATTAATATAATACTAAAGGGTTTATTAAACGTCATTAAATTCTCTATATATACTATTAGCAATTTGAAATAGCGATACTTAAATTAAATGTAGCTAAACATATCCCACTAAAAGCAAATTATGTAGTAGTGTCTGAAATATTCGTCACATTTCTTGTTGACATTGTTTAATATTCAATCTTATGTTATATATTGTGATAATGTGTAAGAAAAATATTGTGAAGTGAAATTGTGTTTTAATTGTATATTCGTAGATTTTTATAATATTAAAATTTTATAATATTAAATTATGTATAATGCAGTATATAAATAACCATAATAAAACGAATTAAATATAACATAAAAAATAATAATCAAATTGATTATCTACATACATAAAAATTCATATTATCCTATTATACTTCCTTTGTTTTGTTTTACTTGCTACAAACGTATTGATAGAATTTAGAAAATGGGCCTGGGCAACACAAACAAGGAGAAGAAGAAGTAGTCCACTCATAAACCCAAAGAAGGTTCACTACTAAAACCAATTGGTAATAGTAGAAGTTACTCCTTGAGTGTATAAAGTGATGCATACTCTTCTCTTTCTCCGATGTGGGACAACTCACATGTGGATAACACATGGGCACTTCAACATGTATGGGCACAAATATTAAGGAAGTACTGTGCAATTATTAGGAGCATGCGGGGGTTTCTTTTTAGGGATTTTTTTAATATTATTTGATGAAAAATGAAAAAGAAAAATAAGTTTTTTAAATGATTGAGAATATTATAAAGATTAAATAATGGTATGTAGAAAAGTTAATGAGGTATAGAGTAGGATAAAAATAAGAGTAGGTGGAACTTTAAATGATTGATTTTTTACTAAAAATGGAAATATAGCAAGTAATATAAAACTTCCCGAAATAGAAAATGCAGTGAGTATTATGGGTATATTAATATTCTGAATTCGCATTTTTTACCCAGTAAAAAAAGGTAGAAACGTAGTGGGAGCGTTGAAAATATTTACAGGTGATACAGTGGCCTACCTGAGAGTTGACGAGCATAAGCGACGAATAGAAGATAACAAATTATAGACATTATGGAATTAACTCGCATTATGTTATTATATTATGCACTAATAAGCTACTTGAGTATGATTTTATTTCTAGATGCACTTTTACTATTTATTTTGCTTTCCATTTTCAATGGACAGACATAACATAATGCTTTTTTTAGTATCTAACGCTAATATTTTTGCTTTTTAAAACTTGCATGACATACATAATCATTATTGTAATTGAAATTTTGGACTCATTTTCATTCCCAATAAAATTAAAAATTTAATAACCGACTTGAATAATTATTAAACCCTTTTCAAAATTAAAATACGTTACAAAAACGTAACTAATTAATAATACCATTTTTTATTAACAATTTTTTTTTTTAAATAACAATTTACCCCTTCGTTCTCAATTGTTTTTCCCATTTGGAATATTTCACTTTAAGGAGAGAGAAATTGAAATTTAATTAACATTATATTCTTAAAACATATTTAGAAGAGAAAATATATCCATGTAAGATCTCGTTAGATTCGTCTTAATATATACTTTTTTGGCACTACAACAAATTTAGCTTTTTGCGACATTGGATTTAGTGGCATTAAAAAAATGCCACTAATTCATATTTTTAGGGTAATAATTATTGATTTTTATTTTAATTTCCACCATAAAAGTGATTTAGCGACATTTAATTTGGTCTTTAGTGGCATATGTAATTGTCACTATAATCTATAGTGACATTTGTGATAAATGCCACTAGATCCTATGTCGCTAAAAGCTTTAGTGTGACTTTTTAATATGCTGCTAAAAGGTCTAAGAAATGTCACTAAATCCTCTATATACACTATAAGAAATTAGAAATAACGACATTTAAATTAAATGTCGCTAAATATATCCCACTAAAAGCAAATTATATTGTACTGAGTTGCAATGGTCTGTTCTAGTTCGCAACTTCAATTGAATCTACTTAAGGCATTATTACCATTAAAAATATTATATCGACTGGCCATAAACATAAATTATGTAAAATGAAAAGATTTCAATCAAAGGATAAAGAGATAGGAAAAGATAAGGGCTCCTTGTGGAATTGCCCTAGAAAGAAGGATTTGAATAGTAGGGCGACCATTGATTAATATTAGAGCTGTTCATGGGCGGGTATCGGACCGGATAGCACCTAACAATTCTACCCGCGGGCTCAAATATTCAAAAGTCCGCCCGCATTCGCGGGCATATTTTTTTGTCGCTACCCGCCCATTTTTAAAGCGGGAGGGACCTGCGGGTAGACGGGTATTTTTATATAAAAATTAAAAACATAAATCTTATCATAAAGTTAAGTTTTTATAAGAACAAACAAAATATAATACATTATCTAAAATACTCTAAATATATTTAAAGTCTCAAAACACTGAAATTACATGAGTATTGAATATAGACGGTGGAGTCGGCTACTTGTTCGAACTTTGATAGTCGACTGCTTGAGTGCTTTGAGGGTTAAAAATATCGAATGTAGATAGTAGAATTAGAAACTTTATTAAAGTCTAAAAGAAATAAACCTTAAAGCTAGTAGAAGAGTAATAAACTAAAGTTGGGTATGGGTCATGTAGTAGTATAGTTTAATAATTAATAGAATTAATTATTTAATAAATAATATATTAAACTAAGCGGGCGGGCGGGTATACCCGCGGGTATTTTTTTGGTGTCGCTACCCGCCCGTTTATCTTGGCGGGGGGGTATTACCCGTCCAAACTTTAATTTTTTTTGAAAAACGTTGTCCATGCCCGCCCGTTTTTCGAGCCGGATGGGTCGGGCCTGGCGGGTAGCCCGCCCATGAACAGCTCTAATTAATATGTAGATGGAGAAAGAAGAGCACGCAAATCATGTTATGTTTGTCTTGTTGTGAATATGTGACTTGAGTGCACATGTGTTGTGTGCATTCATGAATTAGAATCCTAAGAGAAAAATTATGATGGGTGATTAAGTGTGCTAACTTAATTGTGGTGTATGAATGTGGTGGATTTAATGAGGAGTTAAGTAGAGTTAAATGTGGAAGTTATGGGTTATTTGGAGGATCAATGAATATGTCAATTACTATGTGAAGTCGAGCAAACTGTTCAGAGGGTACCTGGTGCCCGCTCGACCCCCGCTCGAGCGAGCGAACCATTCTGCTTGGTCGAGCAGCAAGACAGAATGTTTTCAGAGGCTACTGATCTTCCGCTCGACCAGACCGCTCGACCCCCCTGTTCCGGTCGACCGGTCGAGCGAGTCTTCTGACAGCATTGGATGCTGTTTTTCAACGGATCAACTTCTTTGGAGAGTTACAACTCATTGAATATCAGTTGTTAAAGTCTCTTATTGCTGTTTATTATGTGAATTACTACCTACATTGATTCTTATGTAACTCTTAGAGTAATCTAGCATTATAAATAGTGAGTTAGAGTGATCAACCAAACACATCAAACACAAACCCCTTAGCCTAAACACATTGCCTTTTGTTTATCTCTTACTCAATTGTAATACTTCATTGTAAGAGAGTTTTCTCATTGAAATAATACAAACAAGCAACTACACACCACGGAGGACGTAGCCATCATTAGGGGAAACCTCCTTAAATGATTGTGTCAAATTTTTGCAATTTAGTTTTTCGTTTTTACATTTGCTAGTTCATTGCATTTCCTATCGTTCATAAAAGTTCTTAACATTGTATCGATCCTAGCAATTATTTCAATTGGTATCAGAGCCAAGTTGATCTTACGGTGTTAAAGAAGTCATTGTTGGTGAAACATGTCGTCAATGAAACTAGACATTGAGAAGTTTGATCGAAGTGTGAATTTTGGCTTATGGCAAGTCAAGATGAGGGCCATTTTGATCCAAAATGGCGTGCAAAAGGCCATTGATGGTGTAGAGAAAATGCCGGAAGGTATGACCACGGCAAGATGGGAAGAGATCGATTCAAAAGCGCTTTCGGCAATTCAATTAGGCCTTTCCAATGAAGTGCTAAGAGAGGTTGTTAAGGAGACAAAAACCAAGGCGATCTGGGAGAAATTGGGAGTCACTCTATATGGCCAAGAGTGTCACCAATAGACTACTTTTGAAAAGTATACTCTACGATCTTCGCTTGGAGGAAGGTAAACCTTTGAAACCTCACTTAAATGAATTTTGTTCCATTGTTATGGATCTACAAAATATTGATGTCAAGCTTGATGATGAAGACTTGGTTATTTACCTCTTATGTTCTCTACCTCCTTCTTACAAAAACTTTAGAGAAACTCTTCTCTATGGTAGGGATAATTTGAGTAGCGATGATGTCAAAAATGCTTTAACACAAAGAGACCTCATCGATACTCAATTGTCACAAAAGTCACAAAATGGTGTTGGTGATGGTTTATTTGTTAGGGGAAGGACACAAGAGAAAGGTTCCACTAGTGGGAGTGGAAACAAGGGTAAAGGGAGATCGAAGTCATGGGGGCCTAATAACAAAAACAAGACTTGCAACTATTGCAAGCTTAAAGGCCACATCAAGAAGGATTGTTGGAAATGGAAAAAGAAGAATGCTAGTGAAAATGGGGCAAAGGACGGAGCTAGCAATGCCGATGCTAGTTACGTCAATGATAGTGATGATGGTGGCGTTTTGGTAGCCACACATGGGTACAAAGATGATGATGCTTGGATTCTTGACTCGGGGTGCACATTCCATATGACTCCCAACAAAACTTTCTTCCAAACTCTTGAAAGTGTTGATGGGAGAAATGTGACCATGGGAAACAATACAATTTGCAAGGTGGTCGGAGTTGGAAGCGTGAAAATGAAAATGTTTGATGGAATGGAGCGCACCTTGACCGATTTAAGGTATGTTCCGGGTTTGAAAAAGAATCTCATTTCTTTGGGTACACTAGACAAAATCGGGTGTAGAATCACTTGTGAAGGTGGAGTCATGAAGGTCGTTAAGGGATTGCTTGTAGTGATGAAGGGGAAGATGAATGGGAGTTTGTATACTCTTGATGGTTCAACTATCTCCGGCACGGCGAATGTCACCACAAACACAATGTCCGATGAGGAGACTAAACTTTGGCACTTGAAACTTGGTCACATGGGAGAAAGAGGTATGTTTGAACTTTCTAAACAAGGTTTATTTGATGGTAAAAAGTTCGAGAATCTTGGATTTTGCGAACATTGTGTTTATGGGAAACACAAAAGGGTTAGTTTCAAACCCGCCATACACAACACTAAGGGAATCCTAGACTATATTCATTCCGATTTGTGGGGGCCCTCAAGTAAGCCCTCCCTTAGTGGTTGTAATTACTTGTTGACTTTCATAGATGATTTCTCAAGAAAAGTTTGGTGTTATTTCATAAAACATAAAAATGAAGTTTTTGATGTATTTGTGGAATGGAAGAAAATGATTGAAAAGAAGACTGGTAGGAGTATCAAGACCTTGCAAACCGATAATGGTCTTGAATTTGTTGATGATAAATTTCTTCAATATTGTGCTAGTGAAGGCATTATTAGACATAGAACTTGTGCAGGGTGTCCTCAACAAAATGGTGTTGCGGAGAGGATGAATAAGACATTGTTGAAAAGAGCTAGGTGTATGCTAAACCAAGCTAACTTGGGGAAGCAATTTTGGACCGAAGCGGTGGCTACGGCATGCTATTTGATCAATCGCTCACCTCATACCGCCTTGAAATTCAAATCACCTCAACAGGTATGGTACAACACTCCGGTAAATTATTCTAATCTTAAAGTTTTTGGTTGCCCCGCATATATTCATGTAAATAACGGGAAACTTGAACCTAGGGCTAGAAAATGCATTTTTTTGGGTTATGGAGTGGGTGTAAAGGGGTATAGGGTGTGGTCTAATGAGTCAAAAAGAATAATTACTTCTAGAGATGTTGTTTTTGATGAAAAAAGTATGTTAGTCTCTAGTGTAGAAAAGCCCGTTGTAAATGATGTTGTAATTGATCTTATTGATGCACAAGAGGAGGTTTAACCTCCCAATATTGATGATAATGTTCAACAAAGGTCTCTTCCCTTGTCAACTTCAAGGTAAAGGAGGAAGATCGTGGCTCCACGGAGGTACATTGAAGAGTGTGATTATGTTGCATATGCTCTCAACATTGCTAGCGAAGTCGAAGGTTTACATGAACTGGGTACGTACAAAGAGGCTATGGCCTCAAATGACTCAAGCAATTGGTTGATAGCCATGAAGCAAGAGATGGAATCACTTGCGAAAAATGAAACTTAGGATATCGTTGAAGCACCAAAGAAAAAGAAGATTGTGGGGTGCAAGTGGATATTCAAGAGGAAGGAGGGTCCTTCTAGTGGTGTTCCTCCCATCTACAAAGCTAGAGTCGTTGCAAAGGGATACTCTCAAATTGAGGGTGTCGACTTCCATGAGGTATTTTCTCCCGTTGTCAAACACTCTTCTATTAGAACTCTTTTAGCTTTGGTTGCGATGGAGGATATGGAGTTGCATCAATTGGTTGTGAAAACGACATTTCTTCATGGTGAGCTTGAAGAAGAAATTTTCAAGAAGCAACCGGAAGGTTTTGAGGTTGCCGGTAAGGAAAATCATGTGTGTAGGTTGAAGAGATCGTTGTATGGGTTGAAGCAATCGCCTAGGCAATGGTACAAGAGGTTCGATTCTTTCATGATCTCACATGATTTTACTAGAAGTTCTTATGATAGTTGTGTTTATCTTAAGAAACTTAAAGATGGTTCCTTGTTGTATTTGCTTTTATATGTTGATGATATGTTGGTAGCATGTAGCTCTTTGTTTGAGGTGGAGAACTTGAAAGTGTTGCTTTCAAGTGAATTTGATATGAAGGATCTTGGTGAAGCCAAGAAAATTCTTGGGATGGAGATTTTGAGAGACCGGGCTAAGGGTGTCTTATACCTTAGCCAAAGGAAGTATATAGAGAAGGTTGTGCAACGCTTCTCCATGGAAGATGCTAAAGGTGTGTCTACTCCTCTTGCCTCTCACTTTAAATTATCCAAGATGTTATGTCCACAAACAAAGGCAGAAGAAAAGCAAATGATGGGAATTCCGTACATGTAACACCCCTGAATTTCCGACCCCTTAAACGAAACCAAAATCGTAAAAGACGGGAGGGAATTCGGGTGTTACATAAAAAAAGAAAAGGAAAAGAAATTCGATAATT
Organism: Amaranthus cruentus; assembly: GCA_019425755.1. Classification (NCBI taxonomy): domain Eukaryota; kingdom Viridiplantae; phylum Streptophyta; class Magnoliopsida; order Caryophyllales; family Amaranthaceae; genus Amaranthus; species Amaranthus cruentus. The sequence goes on from CM033452.1 coordinate 11,626,127, forward strand.
GTTAAAGATTAACTTTAAAAGGAAGGCGAGTGAAAATTTCGGCAGCATTTCTGCTGTAAACTGAGCATGTGACAAATATAGACAAAGGATTAACAACTTAAACTAATCTACGGCATTCAATGCCTTTCAAAGGTATCACGACGGAATGAATCATCGTTGGCTCATCAAATCAACTCCATTACGGACCGTGGTTCCAGTGTTAACGCATCGATTGTAACGGCTACAAACGATGTAAATTTGTAGACATACGTACAAAACTACGCAGCGGAACTATGAATCATGCAAGGAGTCACGTGGCTCTATACAAAAGACATATACAACCCAAAAGGAACTTTGCAAGTAATGTAAAAGCTACAAAGCATCGGCTGCTAATAAAAAGGTTGGCATCATCGTACTCTGCTCTTTCCCCCCAATGCAATGCAAAGAAACCCCTAAACCTGTTATGTCAAACTATGATCCTCCTGCTGCTCAACATAATGACCATAGCCACATGTGTCATAGCAGAAACATCATAGAAAGTCACGAAGAAACAACAACGCATACACGTCAGTAATCAATGAACTTATAACAATCATCATAATCATAGAATAGGGATAGGCGACGGCATAGTACAGCAATAGCGAATCTACTCCTAAGTCTAAACACTCATCTTTACTCATGATTTCTCTTTCAAACTACTAATCTCTCAAGGTATATTCAAAGATAGTGGATCTTCTCTATTCGTGGCATTGTGACATGGCCAAGGACGTTATCGGCCACCCGGCGTCCAAGGCAAAGTACGAGCTCATACCCCCTCCAGCCGACCCTCTCGGGTCCTACCTTCAGGAAAAAATAATACACTGGGGTACCAATCCAGTGAAGAGGCAACCATATTGGGGTTTGCAAGGCCCGCATGGTGACACCTCGATCAAGGGGCGTTATCGGCCACCCGGCGCCCAATGACAAAAGTATGCTCATACCCCCCTTACGGTGGTCCCGTCGAACCTCACCTAGGGGACTATTAGATCAACCAGATATAATCTAGTTGAGTCACGCCAATTAATCATAATCAAGGCTCTATAACTAGGTAATCACTTTGATACCACACACAACTATAGTGCGTCCTCTACTATTTAGAAACTTGTTCTCCCAATCTCCCTATACTTTCATCCTACTTGCGTATATCACTATTAGGCTATTCGATAGCATAGTTTACTTGTTGGTAATCAAAAGTTCGAGTATGATGCATATAATCACGAAATATCAATAATACTTGAAATGATGAATATGAAAATTTAATTACTGCGTGTACGTACCTGCAAGCGTCACTGCACGACCAAAAGTTACAAAAAGCACCCAACTAAGGTTCTATTTTCCTCTTATGAACTGGGAACCTATACAAGTTATGAATAGAACTAATGAGTTCCCTTGACTACTTTGTCATACCAGCTAAAGCTAAGTAACCACTGTGATCCAGTCACGACAAGTTTTCAATTACTCTAGCACCCACACATCTCATTCACCACAAGTCGAAATCACTAGCTCAACAATAACATATGTCTTTCCATCGATCAGAGGGAAAAGGAGTGAGTGAGTCATTCCTTTACATCAACCAAATTTGAGTTATATCGATCCAAGCTACTTTAAGATAACATAGCAATTCACACTTAACTCTTACAATGTTAATGTAGTGCTAATATGACGACAATGACAAATCTTTAGGTTATCACCTCGCAATAAGATTTATTATATTATCCAAGGTTAGAAACAACCATAATCAAGACGTCATAACAAGTAACTTTAATAATTCTCAACAAGTCGACAATATGCTTATAACCTTACTAATAATATTTATTTATAAGTTCGATAACCTAGTAAGAGTACTTGTAATCAACATTAATAATTTCATTTACTTTAACAAGGTCAATTAAAATTTCCATGCCTAATTAAATTCCCACATTCAACCACAATTAAAGTTGCTCATGTACTAAGACACCATCAAAATAGCACACAACCATTATTTTCATTCATACTTCAAACTCTAGTCATAAATATGTTTGATTCATCAAACACACTTTTACCCACAAAAAGGATTTAATGAAAATAATACAAGTTCACTACTTTTCATTCATATATCAAAAATCCAATTCATGAGTACATTCAAAACATCAATCAAATTCTTATCTATAATAAGACTCAATGACAATCATACAAAAATCAACACCAACTCATAAACTTAATAAAGTTTCAATTAGAAATAAGTAAGAATCAAAACAATGGAAGAAGAGGTGGCTTACAATGGCGGGACTAGAAAAAGGGGTGAACTATAGTTACTTGTAGTAGTGAGGGTGGCGTAGATGAAGCTCGGTGATGGCGAGGAAGCCCAAACAGCCGTTGTTGCTGTCCAGAGGAGCAAACGCAGCAGCTGCCGCCCTTGGAGGGAGAGTTTTGGGCCGACTGCTGGTGGCTGACGCGGGGGAGGGGGGGGGGGGAGAAGACACGCAGCCCCGGTGCTGCTGCTAGGCGTCAGCTGTGGCGGTTCTGTGGGCTAAGGCTGGGTTTTGCGTGAGAGGGAAGGTAGGAAGGAGAGAAGGGAAGAGAGAGTGGAGGGTGACGGCTGGTTTTGCAAAAATAAGGGTTTAGTCTCACTTAAGAATAAAACCCTAATTCATTTAATTGTTTTATTTTATTTTATTGTTATTTTATTTTTTTATTTCTTTTTTTTTTTGAAGGTATATAATTATTTAATTTATTTATTTATTCTTGTCGATTAATTTTCTCACACTGTCCAACTAAGAAAAACTCAGATTCGTTTGTTTATATATATATATATATATATATATATATATATTTGTAAAATTATAGTTATAAATACTCACATACGTTTAACATTTAAATTCGTTTAAGAAAGAAATTTATTAAACTGATTCAAAATAATTAAATATATTTGCAAAATCTTTAAAAGTTACTAAAACATTAATTAATCACGTCAATAAATCTCGGGGTGTTACATGCGACCCCCCTTAAAATAAGTTTCGTCCCCGAAACTTGAGTAACCAAGGTACTAATCATGAAAATTTAAACTTCTAATAACTCAAGGAGGTGTCTTTAACGATTTCAAGCCTAAGAATTGGCTCAAAGATCATGAATTTATTGCCACTAAGAACGAAAGGATACTCACTTTACGAGGATATTCGTACATATTTCATTCCGAGTATTTATAGTTACTTAAATTGACTTAGAACACTAATCAAGAGCATGTAATTATCACACAAGTTAGTTCAAACAGTCAATCAAAAGCATGTAAGTATCAATAGGTTGTTATCATAGATGAGAAAAATACGTGCAAACGCGCGAAAGTCTCTCGCATTCTACCCCCCTTAAAAAAAAAGTTACGACCCCGTAACTCACTGACCTCGCGCATGGAATCCTCAGTTTCCCACGTTGCCTCCTGTGTGCGCTGGTTAGACCATAAAACTTTCACCATCTTTATATCTTTTCTCCTCGTACTGCGCACCTTACAATCTAAGATCTCGATAGGCTTTTCCTCATAAGACAAGTTCTCATCAAGGTCTAAGGGCTCGGGATCTAGCACATGCGATTTATCGGGGACATATCGCTTCAGTTGCGAAATATGAAATATATCATGAACCTTGCCTAACTCATTGGGTAGGGCTAGTCTGTAAGCGACATTTCCTACCTTCTTCGTGACTTCATAAGGTCCTATAAACTTTGGGCTCAATTTTCCCTTCTTGCCAAACCTCATCACTCCCTTCATCGGTGAAACTCTCAATAACACATAATCCCTTACGACAAACTCATCAGGTCTCCTCTTAAGATCTGCGTAGGACTTTTGTCGATCCTGGGCCGCCTTAAGTTTTTCCCGAATCATTTTTACTTGATCAGTCATCTCCTCTAACATAGCCGGACCCAGAGTGACAGATTCGCTGAAATCGTCCCAACATACTGGATTACGACATCGACGACCATATAAGGCTTCGAAAGGTGCCATCTAGATGCTTGCCTGGTAACTATTATTGTATGAAAATTCCACCATGTCCAGTCACTCATCCCAAGATCCTTACCTATCTAAAGCTATCGCTCGCAACATATCTTCAAGTGTTCTATTCGTTCGTTCAGTTTTCCCATCAGTAGCCGGATGAAAAGATGTGCTCCTAAGAAGTTCTGTGCCCAAAGCTCTCTAAAATGCTTCCCAAAATTTTGACACGTATCTAGTATACGATCAGACACTATAGATCTAGGGACACCATGATATCGCACAACATTCTTAAGGTAAGCTCGAGCCAACTGATCCATATCCCACTGATTATTCATCGGAATGAACCTAGCACTCTTGGTGAGTCTATCCACGATCACCCATAACGTATCATTTCCCGACCTAGTCCTCGGTAGACCCAAAACAAAATCCATCGATATGTCATCCCATTTCCATACAGGAATATCCAAAGGTTGGAATAAACCGGCAGGCCTCTTATGCTCGCTCTTTACTTTCTGACAAGTCAAACATTTGGAAACGAACTCAGCAATATCTCTTTTCATCCCAGACCACCAAAATGTCTGCTTCAAGTCTTGATACATTTTATCTCCTCCTGGATGAACAGAGTACCTTGAACTATGAGCCTCTATTAAGATCTTATCCTTAAGCTCTGTGCAAGTAGAAGGTACACACCATCGACCCTTGTATCGAAGGCTACCATCCTCGAATATCGTGAATCCTTCGGTTTTCCCTTCTTTAACCTATTCCCTCGTCTTCTCCAATAAAGAGTCACCCACTTGATTTGTTAAAATTTTCTCAAAAATTGAAGGTCGAATGGATAAGGCTGCTAACCGGGACTCTAGCTCCCCATGCCACAATCTCGAGATTCAATCTTTCCATGTCTCTCTGCAACTCTCTAGGAACAGTTAAGGAGGCTACAGAATGACTGGTTTTCCTAATCAAAGCATCGGCTACCACGTTAGCCTTACCCTCATGGTAATTAAACTCCACGTCATAGTCATTAATCAACTCTAACCACCTTCGTTGCCTCATATTCAAATTTGGTTGCGTATACAAGTATCGCAACCTCTCATGATCAGTATAAATCTTGCACTTCACTCCATACAAGTAATGTCTCCAAATTTTCAAAGCAAAGACAATGACTGCTAGCTCCAAATCATGAGTCGGGTAATTGACTTCATGTGGTTTAAGTTGTCGTGACGCATACGCAATAACCTTTCGATCTTGCATCAACACACACCCTAAACCATTTTTCGAGGCATCACTATACACAAGATATTCAGATTTGCTATCTGGAAGGGTTAAAACTGGTGGAGTAGTCAATCTCTCCTTCAATGTTTGGAAGGCTTTCTCACTCTCCACTGTCCACTCATATTTCTTGTCTTTCTTCATCAAATTGGTCATCGGTCGCGCAATCCTCGATAAATCCTTTACAAATCTTCTATAATAACCAGCTAAACCCAGAAAACTTCGAATCTCAGTCACATTTTTCGGCGTAGGCCAATCCCTCACCGCCTCAATCTTAGCTGGATCCACGGTAACTCCCTCTTTGGATACAAAATGTCCCAGGAATGATACTTTCTCAAGCCAAAACTCACACTTAGAAAATTTGGCATACAATTGATTCTCCCGAAGTATCTGCAATACTTTCCTCAAATGCTGCTCATTCTCTCTCTCATCCTTCGAATACACTAAAATATCATCAATAAAGACCACGACGAACTTATCAAGACACGCACTAAACACACGATTCATCAGACACATAAAAGCTGCCGGTGCATTTGTCAACCCAAATGGCATCACTGTAAACTCAAAATCCCCATAACGAGTCCTAAAAGCCGTCTTGGGTACATCTTTCTCTGCTATTCTCAACTGATGATAGCCAGATCTCAGGTCGATCTTGGAAAACATTCCAGCCCCCTTAAGCTGATCAAACAAGTCATCAATTCTCGGTAGAGGATATTTGTTCTTCACCGTAACCTTGTTCAATTCACGGTAATCTATGCACAGTCTCATACTCCCGTCCTTCTTGCGAACAAACAACACAGGTGCCCCCCAAGGTGAAACACTCGGTCGTATGTACCCTTTCTCCAACAACTCTTCTACTTGCTTTCTCAATTCTTCCATCTCCGTTGGTGCCATCCTATAAGGCGCTCTAGACATGGGTCCCGCCCCTGGTACTAGGTCTATGGTAAATTCAAAATCCCGAGAGGGTGGCATTCCCGGTATTTCGTTAGGAACATCTATAAACTCGTTTACGATAGGAACAGACTCAGGGATCACAACCTCGTCCTCTATCCTTCGAACATGACATAAGTAACATGGTAAACTCTGCTTCAGCAATCCTTTCATCCTCAAAGACGATACCACTTTAGCTCGAAACCCCGTAGTGCCCTTACTATACTTCACTCTCTTTCCTTTAGGCCCTACAAGCCTAACTTCTTGTTTGTCGCATTCAATCTCTGCCTTGAAATGGCATAACCAATCCATCCCGAGAATGATGCCTAAGTCATCCATGTCAAGCTCATAACAATCACTAGGAAAAACGACTCTCCCTATGGTCAAAGGAACTCCTCTATATAGCCTAGTACACTGAAACAACTCTCCTGATGTGGGTTCAGGGTCTTTTAATCCTAACTCCTCAATCTTTGATGTGCATACAAAAGAATCAGATGCTAATGTATCAAATAATACTTTAACAGGCACAGAGTTCACATGGAACGTACCTGTCACTACATCTTTCGCCGACTCTGCTTCCTTGCTATTGATGGCGGTTAACCTTCCATTCGTTGTATGTGCTACAGCCGTATTGGCTCCTCCATTGCCATTCCCGGTGTTGTTCCCACTAAAACCTCCAGTCTTGAGGCTACCTTGAGGAGTGCGGTTTCCAATCCAATCCTTCTGATGGTTCAGCTTCCTACCACTGTGATCGTTTCCATTCTTGCTATTCCCGAAATTTCCCGGTCTGGAACTTTGTTGGCCACTATGTTGTTGAGCTGGATGTCCATGCTTCGTAAAGCACTCATACTCTCGGTGTCCCAGCTTGCCACAATATTTGCACTCCACCGGATTTCCATTGCAGTCTTTCCCCGGATGATTGTTAAGACACCTGGCGCAGAAGAAAACTCTCTCCTTGCCATGACGGTCCTTGGTCAGCTTTCGATCATTGGCACCCCCCAGCTGAGGCTTGCCATGTCTCCCATTCCCGTTGTGTGGGTCATTGAAGTTGCGATGCCTCTTGTTATTATGAAAGCTGTTTTGCTGAGGAAAGCTCTCCTTCCTTTTCTCCCCACTGGTGGCTGCCATATTACTCATTTCAGGCCTTTTTCCTTTGCCCATTTTAATCAAGCTCCCAAATTGTGCGGCTCTTTGGTACATAGCGTCCAAAGTGGTGTATCTGTCGCTATCGATGTGAACTTGCACCTTATTCACCAATCCCAACTCGAATCTTTGCATCTTCTTTTCTTCGGTGGGGACGTCATCCGGGCAATACTTGACACATTCCATGAATTTCTTGTAGTATTCATCCACTGACATCTCTCCCATCTCAAGTCTAGCAAATTCATTAGACTTTTGCTTCCTGATGTGTGGTGGGTAAAACTTTTCTCGAATCAGCGTCTTGAAGTCCTTCCAACTCAGCGGATTATCAGGATCACTCATCACACTATCCCTTGCGTTTGACCACCAATATTCTGCCTCATCTTGAAGGTAGAATGCAGCCTGGTCTGCCCTCAAGTTCTCAGGGCATTGTACCACGTTGAACAGCTTATCAAATTCTCGCAACCAACTTTCCAAGGCTGCAGGTTCCCCAGCTCCTGAGTACGTTGGAGGTTTATTCTGAGAGATCCTCTTGCTCATAGAGGAAGCTGTCTCTACGGTCGACTTGGACTTTGACTTCCGCTCCTCAGCCAGTTCCATAGCTAGCTCACGTAATGCCTTGTTGGAGGAGCGACGTCTCAAGCGCTTGCTAGATAGAGGAGGCATTTCCTGTTAACATCACATCCAACACGAATATAAGTTCATTTTTTCATATATGCCAAAATGTCGAGGAAGAGTGGCGCCGAGGATATAAACTCATGATCTAATATTAACTACATGCATACTCCCACCTCCATGATGATCAACCTTATACTAATTACACTTATCTTCATTCTCAGCTGCAATTACGAGTTATGTAAGCTTGGCTCACAGGATTTCCTAATGAACAGTTGAAAAACGGAATTCACGTATAAGAACTGAAAATTGTCATACATGGTTTTTGAGCACCTAACACGTAATGCATTAACCTTCTTGTACCCATATGGTTCAAATTGACATCATATTTAAGGATTATTAATTATTATACAAATCTACAAAGTTATACCAAAGCAGCAATATACTAGTAATACTCGACATTGCAAAGATCATAACTAACATCTATTGAACAATCCATTGTACATCGGAAAATTTATAAGTATGAGCAACTTACACATATGAATCTAATATCAGGTTACTTAACTCATTCTACTTATGCACATGCAATGATCACTACAATGCCAAAATAAGTCGTATATCTATCCCAGATCTACCCCAACTCTCACACGCAACGTTAGCTTTAAATCGTACTTAAAGGCTTTAAAACACAAGCGTCAAAGTGGGAACCACTGGCTCTGATACCAACTGTAACACCCCTGAATTTCCGACCCCTTAAACGAAACCAAAATCGTAAAAGACGGGAGGGAATTAAGGGGTGTTACAGTACACTAGTGTCGTTGGTAGTGTCATGTATGCCATGGTATGTTCTAGACCCGACATTGCTCATGCGGTGAGTACGGTAAGTAGATATATGTCGAATCCAGGTAAGGGACATTGGGAGGCGCTTAAGTGGTTATTGAGGTATTTAAAATGTACTTCTAATGTTTGTCTCATGTATGCGAAGGACTCTAGCGAGCTAACCGGGTTTTGTGACTCGGATTATGGTGGTGATCTTGATAATAGGAAGTCTACAAGTGGGCTCGTGTTCACTTTGGGTGGTTCGGCAATTAGTTGGCAATCATCCTTGCAAGATGTGGTTGCCCTTTCAACAACCGAAGCGGAGTACGTAGCCGCCGCCGAGTCATTCAAAGAAGCAAAGTGGCTCAAAGGTCATGTTGGTGAAATGTGCAACAAAGTGTGTTCGGTAAGTGTGCATTGTGATAGCCAAAGTGCAATTCACTTGGCTAAAAATCAAAATACGTTTCATAGAAGGTCCAAACACATTGATATCAAATATCACTTCATCCGAGATGAGGTGGAGCACAAAAGGGTGATATTGAAGAAGATTGATACTAGTGAAAACCCGACCGACATGATGACTAAACCATTGCCTACAACCAAGTTTGAATTATGTGTTGACTTGGTTGGATTAGCTCCTTGCTTGATGTGATGCCCTTCTTTTGGGGCATTGTGGTGTGTATGTTTTTAAGTTTGTTTTGTATTCTTGTAATATGAAGTGGATTGATGTTTTTGTTTTTGACTTGGGTGTAATCAAGTCAAGGTGGAGATTGTTGTGAATATGTGACTTGAGTGCACATGTGTTGTGTGCATTCATGAATTAGAATCCTAAGAGAAAAATTATGATGGGTGATTAAGTGTGCTAACTTAATTGTGGTGTATGAATGTGGTGGATTCAATGAGGAGTTAAGTAGATTTGAATGTGGAAGTTATGGGTTATTTGGAGGATCAATGAATATGTCAATTACTATGTGAAGTCGAGCAAACTGTTCAGAGGGTACCTGATGCCCGCTCGACCCCCGCTCGACCGAGCGAACCATTCTGCTTGGTCGAGCAGCAAGACAGAATGTTTCCAGAGGCTACTAATCTTCCGCTCGACCAGACCGCTCGACCCCCCTGTTCCGGTCGACTGAGTCTTCTGACAGCATTGGATGCTGTTTTTCAACGGATCAACTTCTTTGGGGAGTTACAACTCATTGAATTTCAGCTGTTAAAGTCTCTTATTGCTGTTTATTATGTGAATTACTACCTACATTGATTCTTATGTAACTCTTAGAGTAATCTAGCATTATAAATAGTGAGTTAGAGTGATCAACCAAACACATCAAACACAAACCCCTTAGCCTAAACACATAGCCTTTTGTTTATCTCTTACTCAATTGTAATACTTCATTGTAAGAGAGTTTTCTCATTGAAATAATACAAACAAGCAACTACACACCACGGAGGACGAAGCCATCATTGGGTGAACCTCCTTAAATCATTGTGTCAGATTTTTGCAATTTAGTTTTTCGTTCTTACATTTGCTAGTTCATTGCATTTCCTATCGTTCATCAAAGTTCTTAACATTGTATCGATCCTAGCAATTATTTCATGTCTAAAGAACGTTCAATGAGACCATGGTCCATCATCAAATTAACCATATTTTTATTGCCTCAATTCTAAAATCTACTTTTCAATCTTCTCATTTATTCCCTTTGTGCCTTTAAATTTACGAAAAAGTTAATGGATAATTTTATTAATTAAATTTAGTAAGAAAAAAAAACAAGATGCATATACAATGATTAGATCAAAATAGAAATAACGTTGTAGTTATATTAACTATAAAGAAATTAAAATGAGTTGTGATGATATAAAAAAAAAGACAAAAGGACAATGACTAAATGTAAAAGGGTGGAGAGATTATAAAGTTAATATCATTTAAAATTAAAGGATATGATATAACGAACATGGACTTTAAGTATGTAGTGTACTATATTGGAAATGAAATGAAAGATCGAGAAAAAGGCAAAGTGGCTTCATCAAAAAGAATATGACGAGAAAGGAAAATTATATGAGTGGATATGTCATAGTACTTCTAACTCCGATGAGAGGATGGATATTCCAAAAAGAACACATGGAGATGAGCAAGGGTGTAATTTGTGAATGGTGATAGAAGAGATTAAAGGAAAACATAAGCAACCAAAAACCTAAAGACGATGATAAGGAGTTTTGTGATATAAAAGATGAGTAAGAGTGAGATTCCTAAGCAATTTGGATGGTAAGATCTTAAGAAGATAAAAATTGATAATCCATTGAGAAGCATAGAGAAGACTGAGAAAAAGGGAAAGTAGCTTCATCAAAAAGATCATGACGAGTAATGTCGTTTTTTATGAGTGGTTTGGTCATAGTACTTGTAACCACGATGAGAGGATGAATATCCCAAAAAGACACATGGAGAGGAGTAATTGTAATTTGTTAATGTTTGTAGAAGGGATCAAAGGAAAACATAAGCAACCAAAAACCCGAACATGATGGTAAGAAGGAGTTTTGTGATATAAAAGACGAGTAGGAGTGAGATTCCTAAGCAATTTGGATGGTAAGATATTAAGACGATATGTATCAGTATTTAAAGTGTGAGGCCAAAGGGAAGGAAGGAGGGATGCATTACACAATAAAGTACGGATGACATTATTCATGATCAAAATTTTCTTTCGGATTTACCATTTTGAGAAGCTATCTACACAAGAAAAACAAAGATTTATACCCTGGTTAACACAAAATTGACGAAAAAGTTTATCATCAAACTCACGCCCTGATCACATTGAAAAGATTTAATGTTAAGTTCAAATTGTGTTTGTACAATATTACTAAAATTGACAAATATATCATAAACTTGAGATTTACGAAATAAAGGAAAAGTCCACAAGAAATTAGTATAGTTATCAGGAAATCTGTATCAAGGACTTGAAACAGGAGAAGGCCATAAATCACTATATATTAGTTCAAAAGGACAAGAACTAACCGATATAGAATTAGCAAAAGGAAGTCTAATATGCTTGCCTAAGGGACATAAATGACAAACAAAAGGACTTTTATTACATTTGCTTAATCTAGAGAAATGCAAAGAATATAAATTGTTTGTCTGGGTGACCCAAACGAGAATGTCAAATGCTAAAGGATAAAGATGAAAAAGCTTTGAAAGATAAAGGGGTAGCTTCATGTGTCAATTGAAACGAATATAGATCACCAATGCTAAGACCGCATAATTATGCTCCCCATGTCCAAGTCTTTCATAGAAAATTCGAAAGGATCAAACTCAACAGAAACCTTATTGTCATGAGTAAATTTGCGAACAAAAATGATATTTTTAATAAGTTTAGTGGCACATAAGACATTTTTGAGAGCTGGAGATTTTTTAGAGGAAGGAAGAGATACATGTCCATGACAGTGAATTGGAATCATATGGCCATTACCAACAAAAATTTCATTATTATGAGGATGCTTTAAAGGAACGTAATACATTAAAGTACCTTAAGAGTGTATTATATGAGACATTGCACCAGTGTCCATGTAGTATTGGCTTATTGCGCATCCAAAATATCCATAGGAAAAGAGCCCTTAGAAGAAGTAGATCTGATGCAAAAATTATTTGTTGGACGTGGCCTAGGTTGTGTAGCAGCTAAATAAAGAGTGGATTACAGCTTTGGAGGAGCGCATGATTGATTGAGTAGAAAAGGGACATGGAGACTGGGTCCAAGTAGAGGTAGCCCAGTTGTTTCAAGATCGAAAAGCAGTTTGGCCAGAATGTTGCTGGTTGACTGATCGTGCCCCATTGGCCTGATACTGCTGTTGACTGGTGGAGCCGTAGTGGTTGTTGCGGATGCTCCAACCACAACAGTGGTTATGGCCTATGGGTGTTAAATTAGGCTGGACTTATTGTAAATGCCAGCAATTATCGGGGAAAACACGAGGTGCACACACTTCACAAACCAAGGAGATATATGACATCCCAAAACCATATGGAAATGGGAAGAAGGTCTCCAATAGCTTATAAAGTGTGCACACCATTTTCAATTTGTCGATGTGGGATAACTCATCCCAACACCCCCCTCACATTCGAACTTGACCTGCGAACCCTCGTTTCGTAGGTCAAGTTCGCATGTGCGAGTAATCAGTTAGGGTAGGAACGCCATTCTTTTCGGACCTACCATTTTTAAATTTTTGATCGAACCATCGACTCGGATACCATGTTAAATTAGGCTGGACTTATTGTGAATGCCAACAATTATTGGGGAAAACACGAGGTGCACACATTTCACCAAGCCAAGGAGATATATGCCATCCCAAAACCATATGGCAATGGGAAGAAGGTCTCCAATAGCTTATAAAGTGTGCACACCATTTTCAATTTGTCGATGTGGGATAACTCATCCCAACAACGGGCTGCACACGATGCAGAATTATTAGAAAAGTCCAAATGTTGTGGATGTGGAGTATGAAAAAAATGACAGAAGAGGGAGGAGGAGGCGTTAAGCACCGCAGGTGTTGACTAGGGGCGGAAAAAGGGAGGCGAACGAGACACTACAACAAATTTAGCCTGTTGCGACATTGGATTTAGTGGCATTAAAAAAAGGCCACTGATTCATATTTTTAGTGTAATTATTATTGGATTTAATTTTAAGTTTCACCATAAAGTGATTTAGCGACACTTAATTTGGTCTTTAATGGCATATGTAATTGGCACTATAGTCTATAGTGACATTTGTGAGAAATGTCACTAGATCCTATGTCGCTAAAAGCTTTAGTGTGATTTTTTAATATGCTACTAAAGGGTCTAATAAATGTCATTAAATCCTTTATATACACTATAGGAAACTTGAACTAGCGATATTTAAATTAAATGTCGCTAAATATATCCCACTAAAAGCAAATTATGTTGTAGTGAGAAGAGGGTTTCGAGAGAGATCAAAACCTACGCAATGATACCATATTGGAAGCAAATTCCTTGATTTCTCATTAGATGAATGAATCTTATAAAAAAGAAAAAAGCTAACTTTAAGAAAACTAAATAATTACAAGGATATTTTATAAAATAATAATATGTACACATTCTAAAGATAATCTAAAAATACTAAGATAATATAAAGTACTACTCCCTCAGTCCCATTAAATTTGCAGTATTTTTTATTTTGGTCCGTCTCTGCATCATTTCTATTTTTGGATAATGGCCCAACAATCTATTTTTTTAGTCTCATCCATACATTTTAACTCTCTTTTATTTTAATCCACACAATTCATTTTCTCTCTTTATTTATTATCACTTTCTTAAAAATAAGCGTATTTCTTTTTTATGCTAATCAAAAGAGGACGAAGAGTACTCTATTATACTAAACTTATTATTTTTATTTCTTTACTATTGATTTAATTATAAGAGCCTTCATTTGTTTTAATAAAAACTGTGTTATATGGTGTTATACCAAAAGTATATCATTTTTAAATTACAATCAATGTTCTTAATTAAAAACATAATTTCATCACTTATATAAATATTGATTTATTAAAAAAACTTACTGTACTTTTTGCATTATTGATGGTTTGTTGAATTCCGATCCATTTAATAAAAATTATAATTGTTAAATAAAAAAATAAATAAATTGGTTGTTCATGAGTAGGGATGGCAATGGATATTGGACCCGAACCGGATCCGTGAATTCGTATTCGTTTCGCGGATCTAGGTCTTGAAAATACGGACTCGACGGATCCAGGTCGGATATGGATCCGTGTGCCTTTCAGGGGTCCGGATCCAGATCTCAAAAAAATGCTCGGACCCGGACCCGTGGATCCATAAGACCCATTTTCTATTTTATTAATCCAAAATATTATTGGGCTAATAATAAACCGAAATGCTATTATCCACTTAAAACCTTCTAGTCTAAATTTAATCTAATTCCCTTCACTCCAACCCCAAACTCTAATATCCCCAACCCCAGATTCCCCTCTGTGCATAGGGCTGAACAAAGTTTGGTCTAAATCGTAAATCAAACTAGACCAAATCGAAATTTTTAATATTTGGTCTGGTCTACGGTTTAAATGGTCTGATCTGGTTTTCTTTCAAATTAAATTACGGTTTACGGTCTGGTCTCGGTTTTTTTTTATTTTTCAGATCAGACCGGACCGCAAACCGTACTATGGTTGAAAATCATACTTTAGTATTTAAAAAATTAAGTTGCTACCTAGATATTTTGAGATGTAGTTATTTTTATATAGTAATTTATACTTGAATGATGTTGATGTTATCAACTAATTACAAATTATTATATTTATTAATTGTAGGTGTGAAATATTTGCATAAATACATGTATTAATTTGGATAAAATATAAGAATTAAAAACCGTAGACCAAACCAGACCGGACCGTTGTAAAACAGTTTGGTCCAGTCCGGTCTGGAAAATTTTCAGACCGAAATTTCTGATTTGGTCTGATTTTAGTGTCAGACCAGACCAAATCGGACCGTGTTCACCCCTATCTGTGCATCTGTTCTTCAATCAATCACACGCACCACAACGTGTGATGATCAAGTTTTTGTCTAATTATATATTATTGTCATATTGTATATATTAATTTTTTCAAGACTATTTTAATTAAGTTCTACAATATTATTTTGGAGGATCAATTACAAATTAATATATTATTATCATTAGTCAAAAAATATAGCTTTTTCGCAATCTCAATACGATTCAAATTACCCAAAATTCAAAAAATCGGCTAGACTCGTTTTGGACCCGGATCCGAACTATCCACGGATCCGGATATGGGTCTTGAAAATTAAGACCCGCGGGTCCGGGTCTTGATCTTGAAAACGGATCTGGACCCGTACATCCGACCCGTTGCGATCCCTATTCATGAACACGCTAGCGTAGGTATTACTAATTCAGAAACATGTTTGACACGTGGCAAATATAGAATGAAAGTTAAGGAATTTTAATTATTTGCCACGTGTCACTTTGGTTGGGCACGGATATTAAGAGAGGGATGGGGTCCACCAAAAATGTGATAGTTGGGGTATTTTAATTGATTAAATTAATTGTAAAGGTGGTAATAGTGGATTTGTAAGTTGTAAAAGTATGGGTATTTTGGTCTTAATTATATGAATAGGAGTATTTAGGTAAAAAAAATCATTAACAAAAAAAGAAATGAGACAATTGATATGATTTTGCCAAATAAAGAAGTGAGACAATTGAAAATAATTGGAGGGAGTATTCATTTACTCTAAAGTCTTCATTGCTAATTTTTAGCTTTGAATAAATTATTAGTATAAAAATCTTTACCTCTCCCTCATATTCGTACTTATTTTCATCATTCAAATATATAAGACTTTAACCCTTCATTATATTTACATATAATTCATGTGGGACTAATTTTGAATTATCTAATTTGATCAAGTATGTAATTTTTGAATCTAATTGTGAATTACCTTTTTTATATCTAAATAATTAATAACTATGCTAAGAAAAAATTATCAAAATAATTAAATTACTATATATATGAAAATTTTAAAAATCTCGTGCATTGCACGGCTATTACACTAGTAATATAATGACTCATCACATTATATGCAATTTATATATTGTAAAGTTGTATGAGTTAATGATTTGGGAAGTTGCATATAATAGTATCCAGTTTTCATGAAATTCTAGCAACAATACTTTTTTAAGAAAATTCTACATAGTAGCATCTAATTTATGCATTATCTAATTGCCGTAGCATTTTCTGTTAAGTAATTCCGTTTAATTTATCATTTTGTAAGTTTTTTCCACATGGTAGCATCCAATTTTTGTTCTCAAATGTTATATTCACCATTTTACCATTTAATTCATTAACACCCATAAATTTTGTAATAATTTTGTTTTCATTCAAGGTGTTGGCATTATAAAATTCAAAAGGTGCATCTCAAGTAGGGGTGTTAATAATTGGTACCCGGCATATCGAGTACCCGGTTAGTCAGGTACTTATTTGGACGACCCATGTCCCGACCCAATTTGTCCAGGTACCCGGATTGATCTGGGAGTGACACGGGGTACCCGATTTTATGAAGTGTTTGTTTGTAGAATTCAATGTTGTATAAATCAGAATATCAAAATGCATATGCCATCAAATATTGAAAAAAAACTTTGTTTGACTATAAATATACTATTATTGCATTAGCAATTCCAACATAACACTTTTAAGAATTCTTTTTTTAATTAATCAAAAGTCATTTTTCCAGGAAAGTTTGCTAAAAGTAAATAACAATAGGATAAACTGAAAAAATTAATAAAAAAAATTAAGCAAGTCCACCAGTTTCCCACCTCCCCTAACCAAATCAAAATTAAGAAAAAAATAACAAAAAATAAAATTAGCACCATCAAAACAGTTTTCGACGGCTTTGTTGCACATTAAAGATTTTATTTTCCTTGATATTAACGGGTCAATGGATTCCCGCCTAAATTCATGAAGTGGCCAATGACCCGACTCGTAACTTATAATAAAATGACCTATCATTTAAATTGCTAAAAGCAAATAACACTGATATGTTGCTTTATGTAGCTAGTTTTAATTTTTTGGAATCAAGGTTCTCCCATTATTTTCATGGTTGTGTTACCTTAAAATTCAGTTGTTTACTTTCTATTTCTATGTACGACTCATGAATGATACTTCCTCTGAACCAATTTAGGTGACCCATTTTCTTATTTGGCAAATTCATATCAATCGTCCAATTTTCTTTTTGATCAATCTTTTATTTACCTAAATACCTCATATTCACACAAGTAATGACCAAAATACCCCCACTTTTACTACTTATAATACCCCAACTACCACCTTTACAATTAATTTAATCAATTAAAATACCCAACTACCACCTTTTTAATGGATCCCACATCATCATTAATATCTGTACCCAATCAAATGAGACAACTAAATTGGTTCGGATGGAGTACTATATATAATATATGCTCTATTTCCTTTTATAATATGGAATACGAAAAGAAAATATAATAATAATAATAATAATAATAATAATAATAATAATAATAATAATAATAATAATAATAATAATAATAATAATAATAATAATAATAATACATTTACATTTATATAAAAAAAAATAGCAAACATGTATTATGTGGTTCATTGAAAAAGACAATGTGGAATTGATATTAAACGAAATAAAATGTCAAATCATGTCATAAACATGAAGATAAAAGTAAGGCAGAGTATAAGAGTATACTCCAAATAAGTTTGAATTGAACACATATTTCAATGTGACTGGCAGTGCCACTAACTAATACTTCTAATAGAGCATGAACATTGGAGAGGAGGATTATATCCTCTTCACAATTATCTCTCTTTTTCTCCATTTGACACATCATCTTTTCTTCCCTCTATATTATTTTTCACTATTTTCATCATTTTCTTCATTTTCTTCCTTTAATTTGTCCAATATTCAAGGGGATACTCTTTCATCCTCTTTTCTTTTCACTTTCTCTCTCTCTTAATCACATATAACCCACTGCACATTCTTTTTCCTATCAGCAAATTCAATAATTGTAATATTTTTTAATTAATGAAAAATAAATATTGTTTTGCCAATTAATTTGCATAATTAAATAATTAGCAAATTACTAGTCGTAAAAATTCAGCCCACACAAAAACTGGAAGTGTGTGAAATATAGGCAAAATTAGGTTCATTTTATAGAGAAAAAAAAAGGACAGTTGGTGAAATTATTTTGAAATTTTAATTTACCGTTTTTTTAATAATCGTTTTAAATAATACCGTTGTACAAAAATCAAAGCTAAATACAACCAATGAGATTGTGACAAGTGTACTACTCAATCCTCTTCCTTCCATCTCCATCCTCTTCATGGAGAGGATCAAGACCAATCCTCTTGGTCAAGAGGATTGTTATTTCCTCTACACATTCAAGAGGATAGCTTAAAGGAGGAAAGAGAGTGCTAAGAGGAAGGTAAATCCTCTACAATGTTCATGGTCTTAAGGGTTATTACTTCATATTGTAGGAAACATAGACAGTTTTCCACCTCAAATAACAGTCAACAATACAAGTACTTGTTCCGTTTTAGTTGCACCATAGGGGTTTGACATATTTTTTAAGGGCTGTCAAATCAGTATGGTAAAAAGGGATAATGTATGATTGATAGTGATATGTGGGGTAGAAATAAAAAAAATTATTATAAGTAGATAGTGATTATGACTTGTGGGTATATTAAATAATTAATAGGATGATGTATGATTGATGGTGATATGTGGGGTAGAAATAGAGTTAGATAAAATAAGTAGATTATTTTTGCCAAAAATAATAATGTTGCAAGTAATATAAAATTTACAAAAACGATAAGTGTTGTAAAATGAAACGGAAGAATTACTTCATATAAAACCCTCAGCCTTAATCATGTTGTGGGTCATCCATCTATGTAACAATAAATTCACTTGCTACTAATGATGGCCACGGTCCGGGTTGGGCCGGTTCCGTTCCGGTTCCATCCGGTTCCGGTTCCACCCGGTTCCGGTTCCATTTGGAACCTGACCCGAACGTTTCCGGTTCCGGTTCCGGTTCCGGACGGTTCCAAACGGTTCCTTGGCGGTTCATGTGGCGGTTCCGGCGGTTCCAATACCCGGGTCGGGTGGGTCGGACCATCGGTTCCATTCTTATTTTTCCTTTAATTTTAATATAAAAATACTATAATAATGCGGACGTACCTTCGACTTCGTCGATTACTTGATTATTATCGAAATTCAATTCTTGTAATCGTTAAAAATATTTACTAAAAAAAAACAAAAAAATAAATTAATAAGAAACGAATCAACGATAAAGATGAATAATAAAAAAAGGGGGAGAGAATGGACTTGAACCTAGTATCCCGAAGAAATACTAAGCTGCCTACGTATCCCGAAGGAATCAAAGCCCACGTAGTTCTTTTTCGTACCTTTTATATTTAATGTCGTGGTCCGATATTCCGTATTTGTGATCCTATTCTTCATCGTCATCAATTGGTTGGTTGGATGCTTCCGGTTCCGCCGACTCTCCTCCCGACGATGATGCAGACGTATCCATCATCATCCATGGATCATCTTCCTCTTGATCGTCATCGTTCTTGATTCCTTGCATTCGGACCTCCGCTTGATCCCAATCTTTTTTGCAAACACATATTTGAATACTATGTGGAGCAAGACGGGATCTCTTTTCGTCCAAAACTCTTTTACCTGCACTAAAAGCAGACTCCGACGCAACAGTAGAAGCAGGAATTGCAAGGATATCCTTTGCAATTCTCGATAATATTGGGTATTTTATTGATTTTTCTTTCCACCATTCTAAAATATCATAATTACTTTGGTCGATTTCAAAGTGATGTTTTAGATAACTATCTAATTTTAAATATGAACCGGAAGAAGATGATCCTACAAAACTATCATCTCGACTTATTATGTTAGCTATTATGGGATTATAATAATCGGGACGTGTCGAGACGCTAGCACGCCTAGACGTATCGCGACTCGGGTTATATAATCTAGAATAATGATCGTAAAGGTCCGCTAAAAGCTTTTTACAATTTCCTACATAATTATGTACATCAGTAGGCGGGCGATCTAATGCGTTGTAGTAAAATCCTATAATTTTACTTAGGGCTTCCGTCCTAAAACACGGATCTAATATTGTCGCAATACCATAAATATAAGGGAAATCAGTAAAATATGCCTTCCACTTGTCCATCATTTCTGCAAGAATCGGCTTTAAATAAACGTTAGTATCATCATGAGAATATGTAAGAAGATGATAAAAAATAGTAACACATTCACTTATCACTAAGTGAATGTTTGGTTGGTAAACATATGAAAAAATCTTAGTTGCGTGGTCATACGCTTCTAATATTTTTTGTACGCCTATCGCTAGTTCCCAACTATCATCACTTATACGGCTATCCGTAAACTCACTATACAATTGAGTTATAACCTGACGATAAGCAATCGCCTTCTTTAATAACTCATGGGTCGAACCCCAACGTGTAGGAGTGTCTAAAGCCCAATATACTTTTTTTAGTTCATATTGGTCACATAACTGTTTATATCTTCGTTTTACTTGTCCTAATCTAAGCCATTTCACTATGTTTCTAATGGGACCTAATAAATCACTTAGGTTTTTAATACCTACTTGACAAGACAAATTAACAATATGAGCACAACAACGTATATGTAACAAACTACCTCCTAGGATACAAGTAAAAGCGGGTTCATTATATAAAAGTTCGATGCATTTAATATTTGCGGATGCATTATCGGTAGAACAACTAAATATCTTATCTAGTAAGTTCCATTCTCTACATATTTCTATTAGTCTATATTTTAAGTTTTCACCCGTATGTTTTTCAGGCATTAACTCAAATGCAATTATTCTTTTTTGAATACACCAATTACGGTCTATCCAATGTGCTGTTACACACATATAAGGCTCTAAATGTGGGGGAGCTGACCAAATGTCGGTTGTTAAGCTAACTCTACCAGCAAAAGATTTAAACATTTGTGCTAATTCATATCGTTTAGATTCATATAATTTAATGGTTCGTCGTTTAAGGGTATTCCTAGGGATTGCTCTATATTGTGGTTGTAAACATTTTCTATTAAAATATTCGTATCTCTTGCTTTCACCGTGGTTAAAAGGCAACTCATCACCAATTACATATTTCGAAAATTCATCAATCATATCATTACGATTGTATTTAAAAGGCGTACCTCCGGGTCCGCCGGGGAAGTCCGTTGCCCATTGTTGTTGTCCGCTTCCGCTTGTTGTCCCGCTGCCGCTTGCTGCATGCGTTTCTTTTGTGATTCCATGTTTTTTCGCCAAATGTTTGTTGAAGGATCCCGTACCACCACCTAACACGTATTCACAAAACACAATAAATGAATATTTAATACATTCTAACATTTTTGATGTACAAAATATAAATATCATGTATAAAAACTTAAAAAGTATTTACCTTTGGTAAAATTGTAAGAAACTAAGGGCTTTACTCCTTGACTTTCACAAACTTGACAAGTGCATAAGAAAACATCCGGGTCGTCGGTTGGTACTTTTGTAAAATACGACCAAACATGTGACGTAGCTCTACCACTAGGAGGTGGCATTGCCGGAAAAGGTTGTCTTACTGGTTCATTTTCATCTAAATATAAATATAAAAACATTATTAAAATAAATAATAATTTAAAATTCAATTAAATTGAAGAATAAAAATTAGAAAACTAACCAATACTTTGGAAATTGACTCGTTTACCACGAGCTTGTCTTTGTTGTTGTTGTGCTTCTTCAGCTAATCTTGTTGATGATTGTCGAGATCTAAGTATCTCGATAGGGGTTGTTGGTTCTTGTTCTTCTTCTTCTTCTTGTTGTTGTGCTTCTTCTTCATCTTCAATTTCTATTTCTCTTTCAACATGTTCCGCATACTCATGTAAATCTCGGTCGTATGGCTCGTACCCTTCTGGATAAGTCGGTTCGTAATTACTAACCGAAGGTGTTGTTGATATCGATGGAGTTGAAGTTGCCTTTCTTTTGGAGGCGGAGCTAGAAGAAGAACCCCCCAAAGATTTTGCCACTTTAGTGACTTTTTTAGTGGCTTTTTTCAAGAATGAAGACATGATAATATTTATGTAATTAAGAAATAATTAAGAAATAATTAAGAACTAATTAGAAGACTAATTAAGAAATAATAATTAAGAACTAATTAAGAAATAATTAAGAAATAATTAGAAAACTAATTATGTAATTAAGAGAATAATTGCGTAATTAAGTAATTAAGTAGAGAGAGTAAGTAGAGAGAGTAGGAGAAGAGATGAGTTGTGAATTGGAATGTTTGAAAGTGATGGGTATTTATAGAAAAAATTGTAACGGCTACTTTGACCAAAAAACGGCTAGTTTGACCGGTTCCAAAGAACCGTTGGGCCGTTGGAACCGTACGGTTCCGGGTCCGGTTCCGGTTCCGGTTCCATGGAACCGTTGGGCCGGTTCAACCGGACCGGTCCGGTTCACGGTTCTGAGCCGGTTCCTTGGAACCGTTGGGCGGGTTGAACCGGTTCGGACCGGGTGAACCGGTCCACGGTTCTTTGGTCCGGTTCTTGCGGTTTTTTCCGGCGGTTCCACGGTTCCGGCAATTTTTTTCCGACGGGTCCACGGTTTCGCGGTTCGGGACCGGTTCGGAACCTGTCGCGAACGTTCCGGTTCCGGTTCCGGTTTCAAGCGGTTCGGGACCGGTTCGGGACCGGGCCAACCCGGACCGTGGCCATCACTACTTGCTACAAACTTACTTCCAAACTCTGCTATGCACTCATCAAGTAATTAAAAAGAATAATTCAATCTCTCAAATACCAACACTTATAATAAAACGTACAAATTAAAGATAAAATTCTAATACATATGAGACTATACTAAGACGAAAGACTAATAATAAAAATATATGTTAATCTCTTCTCTTTTGAATATAAAGCTTTTAAGAGTTTTTTTGTCTTTCTGATCGGTGCATTTTTTATTCTCTAAAGATTAACTCTTTTTATATTTTGACTTGCTAAACAACTAGCATTTTAAATTCAAACACAACATTTTAAATTCAAACACAAGGCGTGGGTAAGTTATGTGTTGCATACAGACTTATAGCCCAAAGAGCATTCGTGTGAGAGGACGTGTTAGAGTATACTCCCTCCACCTCAAATTAATTGTCCATTTTTCTTTTTGGGTAAGTTCAATCTAAATGTCCACTTTCTATTTTTATCAAAGATTTATTATCTAAATACATTATGTTTACACAAGTAAAAAACCTAATACCCCCACTTATATTATTTAAAATACCCCAACTACCACTTTTACATTTATTATAATCACTTAAATACCTCAACTACCACGTTTACAATTATTATAATTACTTAAAATACCCCAACTAACATTTTTTTAAAATCCGTGTTTAACCCAAAGTGAACAATTAATTTAAGTTGAAGGGAGTATTACATATCCTAAGGCTTCTATTATTAGAAGATTCAAACAAAATTCTACTTGATTATATTTAATTCTTATACATTAACTGAAATATACTCATATAACGGTCAACATACTTCATATTAAACCCTCAGCCTTAATCATCTTGTGGGTCTATCCGACTATCCGTCCTATGTAACAATAAACACATGCTACAAACTTATCAGATGCTCTCTTAAGAGAACGTCCTCAAAAGTCCAGATCAAATCTATATTTACAATTATAACAATATATATTAAGAATTAGACTGGACTTTTTAGAGACGTCTTTACAAAAAACGGTCTCTACTAAGAATTTGTGCAAACCTATTTCCTCACCCTTGTTTATTTATGCTTAATTCAATTATGGAATGACCAAATAAACGAGCGAATACGTATATTCTCCTCGTATACGATGTAATACTTACAAATTAATGAGAAAATTAAGATAAAATTGACCTATAAATATTATATAAAGTTCAAGTGTTGTATTTAATATGGACAGAAGGAGATATATTATATATATACATGACTACATTCAAAACATGATATAAAACAAAATTATTACTCGTTTATTTTGATTTTTGGTATTGATCTTGTCACTGATAATCCATTTAGCTATTTTTATTTTAATTGATTATAATAGTAATAATTCTTTTTTAGTTTTTCGGATGTTTTATGTAAATATTTAAATTTAAATTATTTGTTGTATAATTTTGTCATAGATAATTCATTTTATTAAACGTATTATTAATACTATCATTATTACTTTATATTTTTTCAATTTAATTATATCCTCAAGATTCATTTTTATTTGAAAGCATCACTTTAAGAATTCTAAGAAACTATACTCTAGAAAGGAGGGATTGAAAAGAGTACGTCTTAATTGTTTTTGTAACATTTGTGTTTGTCTTTAAGATTCTAAGTCATGAACTAGTTAATACAGGAATAAAATCAATAGCCTAAATGTTTCATTTAGTTTATTAGACTTGTTGAGGTAATATTTTAACCCTTAATATCTCAAATTATCTTAATTAAAAATTATAAAAATTTGATATTAATAATCCTTGTATTGAAATGAATCAAACAATATCCCACATGACTATGTTTTAACTTATAGATTAAGAGTAAAATACAAATTAAGAATGATGAGTGAATAGTGCCAAAAAAATGGGACATTTAGGGTGAATAGGAGTAGTACATTTTAGTAGAGATGTTCATTTGGGTCATCGGGTTGATTTTAGGTCAGGTGTTTCGGGTCGGTTCAAAATCGGGTTTTGTGTTCACATTGGTTTTTACATAATTGTAGATCCATTTTTAAGTCGGGTCAAATCGAGTTCACTTATAAAGTCGGGTGTCTATCGAGTCATCGAATCTGTTTTGAACACCTCTACATTTTACCAAGAAAAAGTTCTCTTATCCTCTAGGCTAAACACTCTAAAAGAAACTTTGCCACTACTACTATGTACTCATCAAGTAATTAAAGAGAATGATTCAATCTCTCAAATACCAACACTTGAACACCTCTACATTCTCTATTGAATATAAACAAAGCAATCTTACTTCATTAGATTCTGAAGCTCAACAATTTATATGAATAAAATTTAGTCTTGTAATAAAACGTACAAAGATAAAATTCTAATGTATATGAGTGTATACGAAGATAAAAGACCAATAACAAAAATATATGTTAATCTCTTTTTTTTGAGTATGAAGCTTTTAAGAGTGTTAACCTTTCTGACTAGTGCATTTTTTATTCTCTGAATATTAACTCTTTTATATTTTGAAGTCCAAAATCTTCTAAACGTTTGTTACTTGCTGAACAACCTACATTTTAAATTCAAACACAACAGGATAATAACTTATCTTCCACAAGGCGTGGGTTAGTTTTAGATAAGTGCAATTATTTGCGTTTATCTGTGCTATTGTTACGCTCCTTATATGAAGTTTTAGTGGAGTTTATGTAGGATATTTGCGATTTTGTGCAATTTTGTCTCATAAGCTTTGAATTGTGTTTTATGTAATATACGAGGCGAAATTGAGATTTTTGTTAGGTCATGGAGTTATAAGAGGGTGAAGGCTTGGAGAAATGGCCTAAGACCCCTAAGATAGGTGAAGAAATCATGCCGGAAGAGCCCTAATAAGTGAAGCAACGAGTCGTAGCCAAGTGCAAACATTGCAACGACCCGCCGCAAGCAAACTGGTGTCCAAAAGCAAGGCGACGAGTCGCCATATAGGAAGCAACGACTCGTCGCTCTTACAGTGACTTGAGAATTGTTCCAGAATGAAAGCAACAAGTCATTACACCATATGTAACGAGTCATTACATTGCTACTGATCTCAACCAAGGGCTCCAGAACAAAAGCGACAAGTCGCCACATAAGAAGCAATGACTTGTCGCATCTTCACTAAGTACACATGTTCTAAGCAGAATGAAAGTAACGACTCGTAACACCTGATGTAATGAGTCGGCGCTATTCCGTCAAAATGCATTTTCGGCGATTTCTCTTCCTAATTTTTGGAACCGCTATTTAAAGTGACAGTTTTTTTATGCATTATTCAGTTTTTAGTTTTATTTTTCTTTAATCTTTCCTTTGAACTTTAGTTAGTTTTCCATTGAAGTTTCCTTTGCTGATCAACATTGTTGCACTTGAATTCTCGCATTTTCATTTATGTTATTCTCAAGATTTGTAAGTTGTCTTGTTTTATTGTTTTGTCTTTTATTTTTATTCATCATTTACTACATGTTCTTCATCAATATGCATAGTGAGTAGTTTTCTTAACTAGGGTTAGGACATAATCCCTAATTCGAAGCATGGAATGGCATTTTATCGATTGATTGTGTGCAATTTGAGTCAATAATCGAACGCACGCTTAATGAATCTCGATTTAAACATCTTTATTAACCTTTTCAATAATCTCGATTTAAACATCTTTATTAACCTTTTCAATAAAACGGAAGTTTGAGATTATGATTAATTTAGGATTGAGATATATTTAAGTTAAATTCCTTATAATTTAACCAATAGAACGAAAGTTTAAGGATTAACAATAGTTGGTCTTAAATCGATATTAATCAATTGAGGATTAACACTAATGCAACGACGATAAATAATATGAGGATAAACGATGATATGACAAACTCTAGGGCGTCGGGCGACCCCTAAACTAATATCGATTTAAGACCAAACTAGTGTTAATCCTCAAACTTTCTTTCAATTGGTTAAACTAGTAGGAATTTAACTTAAATATATCTCAATCCTAAATTAATCATAATCTCAAACTTCCGTTTTATTGAAAAGGTTAGTAAAGAAGTTTAAATCAAGATTCATTAAGCGTAGGTTCGATCATAGACTCAAATCTCAAACAATCAGTTGATACAGTTCCATTCCATGCCTCGAATTAGGGATTATGCCCTAACCCTAGATAGGAAAACTACTCACTATGCATCATGATCAAAAACATGCAATAAACGATAAACATAAACATGAGAACTTACTTAATTGAGATGAACGAAAATGTAAAATGCAAGAATTCAAAGCATAACAACGATGTTCAACAAAGAAACTCTAATGAAAAACTCACAAGGTCTAGAAAAATTACAAGAATTAACTAAAGAAAAAACACATTAAATGATAAAAGTAACTGCCACTTTAAATGGTGGCTCCAGAAGTAAAAGTCGAGTCGGCTGCACCAAAAAAAACTATGAAAGCCGAGTCGACTTTTTTGGCTGATAATTTCAGCAAACTTCAAACGATCGGCATTTCTTGCTCAATTATCGGATTAGGACATATAATATACCGTTGGAAAGTTCTTGAAGTCTACTTTTCAATACCGCAAACTTTGCATCAATACAATCTTTCTATCAAAAGTTATGACCAAAAGAGAGCATGTATCAAATTTAACCTTAAAACTTTTTTATTTTAGGCACTTTTCTACTCTTTTGCCCATCTTCATTGTAAAACATCTTTAAACGAGCAACGATTTTTTCACTTATTTTAGGGATTTTAGGGTATTTCTCTAAGCCTTCACCCTCTTATCACCCCGGGATCTAACAAAACTTCGATTTTGTTTTAAAAATCACACAAAACACAACATAAGGCACATGAGACAAAGTTATCACAAATCACTAATACTACTACCTAAAACCCTTTAAAACTACATATAAAGAGCATAAAATAATACGGATAAGCGAAAATAATTGCACTTATCATGCGACTTGACCTTTTTTATTTAAATTTAATTATTTTTGCTATTTGAATATTATTATTATATAATTAATTATTTTTAGTTAAAAAAATTTGTAAAAATTATTACTGTTTATCGTTGTTGTTAACGAACTTTGCTGTGAAAGTGTATATTAATTACTTTTATTTAAGATTATTTATTAGTTTTTTTTGAGATTAGTGATTAATATTCCATCCGTTTTCAAAAGTTTTTCCCATTTACTCTTTGCACAATGTTAATATACTAGCCTTCTTGTATAATATTCTCCTTTTTGTATTCATCAGTAGCTTAGTGCTTTGTCATTTTGTATCTTGTACTAGTTAATAACATGAATAATTAGTGTTCTCCCCTAGTATATAATAGGGTGTAGGTATCACAACTGTAATTCACTTTTGCATAATAACAAGATCACAAAACCCATCTCTCTCTCCTGGTACTATTCTCACAGAAGAAGGAAAACGCCATTAATGGCTTGCTTCTACATTTACTAACATGGTATCAGCTTAACCTCGATCCTTCTCCTTCCTGTTCTGATCAAAATCTTGTTATTTTCTAATCCTCTTGCTTCCGCATTTCCTTTTACAACTGCTTCTTCCAATCTTGAAAACCCTAATTTGCTTTCTTGACATTCATCCATGGCGTCTGCTTCTACCACTGACTCCACTCAAAATCCTTCTAGTATCTATTACTTGTATCCTTCTGACCATGTTGGCTCCAAGCTCGTCTCTACTCCATTTGATGGCACCGGCTACTCCGACTGGAAACGCTCCATGCTCATTAGTCTCACTGCCAAGAATAAAATGTCGTTCGTTGATGGTACACTTCCTGAACCTTCTTCTTCTTCATCTGATCATACGGCCTGGATTCGTTGCAATAATATGGTTATCGGTTGGCTCATTGCTTCCATTGAACCGGTCTATCGCTAAGAGTATTATGTATTGTGGTACTGCTCATGAAATTTGGTCTGATCTTGAGGAACGATTTGGTCAGGCTTCACTTGCTCAATTATATTCTCTTCAAGAAACACTCATGAACATGCACCAAACTCCTGATCAACACATTGCCGAGTATTTTACCAAGATGAAAGCCGTATGGGACGAACTTGACCATCTCAGTCCACTGCCTTATTGTACATGTTCGGGTTGTTCTTGTGGACTCACCAAAAAGTTCTTAGCAATACAACAAGAACAAAGAATGATGCATTTTCTCATGAAAGTTCATGATATCTTTCAACAGGTTCGCACCAACATACTTATGCTCGATCAATCTCCGCCTGTCTCTCAAGTGTACCGCCTCCTTCTTCAAGAGCAACGCCATAGAGATATCACTAATATTTCGGTTTCTACTACGAAATCCCTTGCATTCGCTTCTGACCGTAAATCACAGTTCATCAGGACCTCTAATCCCTCTGTCAAGCCTTCGGTCTCTGGTACTAAACGTACATCTCGGTATTTTTGTGACCATTGCAAGATAAGTGGTCACTCCGTTGAACGTTGTTTTAAATTACATGGCTACCCCAATGCTCCCAAACCTGGTAAAAGAATTGTTGCTGTTGTGCAAAATGTCTCTGATAATTCTTCTCTTGAGGCCACTGGACTCACTCCACTCCAATTCAACAATCTCCTTTCCATTCTAGGCAAACACAAATCTCATGATCTTGATCCTCCTACTGATTCTACACCAATACTTGATACTCCACATCTCGTAGGTATTTCTTGCTTTTTTTCCACTCTTGATCCTTCTACATGGATTATTGATAGCGGAGCAACCGACCATATGTGCCACTCTATGTCCTCTTTTATTTCTCTTCGGCGATTAGAAGGTAATGCACATCATATTACCTTACCTGATGGCCGTCGTGTTTGTGTTGATCAGATTGGTGATGTTCCGTTATTTAATGATCTAATTCTTCGCAACGTCCTTTATGTTCCTCATTTTCGTTTCAATCTCATATCTGTGCAACGTTTCTGTGATGATAATAAAGTTGCCTTACTCTTTACTCAATCTCAATGTCTTATTCAGGACCCTTTGATGAAAAGGCCTCAAGTGCTTGGTGATAACTCTCATGGTCTATATTATACATCTCAGCATCATTCTCCTGCTGCCAATTACTCTTCACATGTTATATTAGCTTCTCATGCAACAGACAAGCTTACATCAACCATGCTTTGGCATCTGCGCTTAGGGCATGCTTCTTTTCATACTTTACAGCTCATTTGTCATAATATAGATGTAAAGCATTTTAAACAAAATTTCATTTGTACAGTTTGTCCTAAAGCTAAACAACATAGACTACCCTTTTCCTCTAATTGCATAAAGACTACTACACCTTTTGAAATGTTACATCTTGATGTATGGGGCCCATATGCACACTCTACATATAACTCATGTTCTTATTTTCTCACTATTGTTGACGATTTTACCCGATGTACATGGACTTTTTTGATGAAACGCAAATCGGACTCTATTACTCATCTTACACATTTTCTTGAGTATGTTACTACACAATTTGGTTTCACTGTCTAAACCATACGTTCCGATAATGCTAAGGAGCTTTGTGAAGGCTCTATTTTATATTCCTACCGGTCCAAGGGCATTGTGCATCAACGTAGTTGTTCCGAAACACCTCAACAAAACGGTGTCGTGGAACGTAAGCACAAACACTTTTTGGAAATGGGTTGTGCTCTCTACTTCCAATCTAATGTTCCCATCCGTTTTTGGGGTGATTGTATGTTGTGTGCTTGTTATTTGATCAATCGCATGCCTCTCTCTTCCCTTGGTTTTATCTCTCCTTACGAGAAATTATATGGTCATGCTCCGTCCCTTTCTCACCTTCGGACTTTTGGTTGTCTGTGCTATATTTCCACCCTAAAATAAGGTCGTAAGAAATTTCATTCTCGTGCTGATCCTTGCATTTTTTTGGGATACCCCTTTGCTCAAAAGGCATATCGTGTTTACAATCTGTCCACTCATACCATCACTGTTTCTCGTGATATTATTTTTCACGAATCCCATTTCCCTTTCCATAATACTAACACTTCACAAACTCCCTTTCCCACCATATATTTACCTGCTACCACTATTTTACCTGACACTCCCTCTTATCCCACACCAACTCCCTTTCCCCCTTCTGACCCAAGGTCTTTATCCACTTCCTCTTCCCAAGATAGCTCTACTTTTTCACAAAATCTTTCCCAATCTCAAGACACTCCTCCACCTTTATGTCCTCAATCTACTCATTCTTCTAATTCCTCCCAACCGTCCCACCCCACTTTAAATACTGACCCACCTATTCCTCAAAATCAAGATCCCTCCTTACTAGTAGACCTTTCCTCTTATTTTCCTTCCTCTCAAACTCCTCATTCTCCTATTCATATTCGCAAATCCTCCATGTCCCATAAACCTCCCTCCCATCTTCAAGACTTTATTTACAATACTGCAATTAATCATTGGTGTAATCTTGTGTCTCATGCCCAACTTCCATCTTCTCACTCTGCCTTTCTTACATCTCATTCCTCCCACAATGAACCTAAATCGTACATTGCAGCAATTAAAGACCCTTTGTGGGTCCAAGCCATCCAAAATGAACTACAAGCTCTTGAAACTAATCATACTTGGGATCTTGTTCCCCTTCCTCATGGCAAGAAACTCATTGGGTATAAATGGGTCTTTAAGGTGAAACTGAAATCTGAGGGAAAACTTGAGCGTTACAAAGCTCGCTTGGTTGCTAAGGGATATACGCAGGAATATGGTATTGATTATCAGGAGACTTTCTCTCCCGTTGTTAAAATGACCACCATTCGTTGTCTCCTAGCTCTTGCTTCCTCTAAGGCTTGGCCTCTTTACCAGTTGGACATCAATAACGCATTTCTTCACGGTGACTTACATGAAGAGGTTTATATGGTTTTTCCACCGGGTCTTTCTCACGCTCCGGATACTGTTTGTCGCTTACGCAAGTCTCTTTATGGTCTAAAACAGGCCTCCCGTCAATGGTTCGCTAAAATCAACCTCGAGCTTCATCAACAAGGCTTCACACAGTCCCACTATGATCCGTCCCTCTTCATCCGCCGTACTGGTTCTTCTATCACTCTTGCCGCCGTCTATGTTGACGATATAATTTTAACAGGTGATAATCCTACTGTTATTGCTGATTTGAAGCGCCATTTACATGCCGTATTTACCATCAAGGATTTGGGTCTCTTAAAGTTCTTTCTTGGTACTGAAATCAATTACTTGCCTGATGGTATTACCATGTCCCAGCAAAAGTTCACCCAAGAACTCCTTCGTGATAATTGTTTTACTTCCTTCAAAAATGTGGTTACTCCGCTGCCTCTCAATCTCAAGCTTCAACAAGCTAACTCTCCTCCTTACTCTGATCCGTAACTCTACCGTTCCCTCATTGGCAAACTTAATTTTCTCATGCATACTCGTCCCGATCTTGCCTTCACTGTTTAGTCTTTGAGTCAATATATGCAAGCACCCACTACAGCCCATTTTGAAGCTCTTCGTCACACCCTTGACTACATACATTCCACAGCCGGTCAGGGCATCCTTCTTCGTGCTACAGATCACCTCTTCTTGCAAGCCTTTTTGGACTCCGATTGGGGCTCTTGTGTTGACACCTATCGGTCCGTTACTAGGTATCTCCTTCTCCTTGGTAAATCCCCTATTTGCTGGAAGTCCAAGAAACAAACCACTGTCTCTCAGTCTTCATCTGAGGCTGAGTATCGTGCCATGGCCTCCGCTGCTTTCGAAGTCACTTGGACAGTTCGTCTCTTAGAAGAGCTTGGCATTTGTCATCTCAAGCCAGTCACGCTCCATTGCGACAATATATCTACTCTTAATATTGCTCATAACCCGGTTAATCACGATCGCACCAAGCATATCGAGATCGACTGTCACTTTACTCGTGAAAAGGTAATGAAAGGGTTACTTCAGCTCACATACTTGCCTACCTCCAGTCAGCTGGCCGACGTGTTCACAAAGATTCTTCCTTCGTCTCATTTTCAGGATCTCCTGTCCAAACTTGGAATGTGCTCCCCACCCCAAGTTTGAGGGGGGACGTTAATATACTAGCCTTCTTGTATAATATTCTCCTTTTTGTATTCATCAGTAGCTTAGTGCTTTGTCGTTTTGTATCTTGTACTAGTTAATAACATGCATAATTAGTGTTCTCCCCTAGTATATAATAAGGTGTAGGTATCAGCTGTAATTCACTTTTGCATAATAACAAGATCACAAAACCCATCTCTCTCTCCTGGTACGATTCTCACAGAAGAAGGAAAACGCCATTAATGGCTTGCTTCTACATTTACCAACACACAATTTTCAAAGTAAATTTTGAGCATTAATATCTCTAAATACGCATGATAAAAAAATTACAAAAAATTATATTATAAAAATGTGTACATTAAGACGAACCAAACAAGATCTTACATGGATATATCTTATCGTCTTTATATGTCTTAAAAATTTAATCAAATTTCTCTCTGTAAAATAGAATATTTTAAACATGATAAACATCAGGAAACAACGGGAGTAATTGTTATTATTCTTTTTTATCGTTAACGAAACTTCTACTTACTATTTATTATACAGTTCTTTTGAGATTATATAAGATTATTTTTAAGATTATTTATTAGTTTTTTTGAGATTAGTGATTAGTGATTAATACTCCCTCCTATTCTCCCTAAGTGTTCATTTGACTTTTCATCATTTTTTAGGTGGTCAAATGGGACCACATATGTAAGAGAAAAGTGTAGATTTTTTAAATTTTTATAGGTGTAAAGTGGGGTTAGTAGGTATAAAGGTGTTAAAAAATTAAATTTAGTAGGGATAAATTGGTAAAAATTAACATACCAAAGATAGAAATGAGACATTTAGGGTGACCTAACTTAAAAAGGAAATGAGACATCATATAGGGTGAATAGGAGGGAGTAATTGTTATTCTTTAAGATTAATAATTGTTATTATTTTTTGAGGTTTGTGATTAATAATTGAGATTAGTGATAAGATATTATAAGGTTATATGATAAGTATTTCTTTAATTGTTCAAAATATAATTCTAGTTACTAGTTTTGTAATTAAATTGATTAACATTAATTTTAAAATTTAACTTAATAAATAGACATTTTTATTGAATTAAACTTGTTCTATCTTGTTTATTAAAATTTCCTGAAATGATAATAAACAACCGAAAGTTATGTTTTTGTTTTTATTTTGAGGGAAATGAAGATTGCCTTTTAAATACTGTTTGATTGGTTTATTGTACTTGTTTTTTCTAACAAAAATATGATACATAATAAAAGAAAATGATTACACCCACTACCAATTAGCAAAACTGCCCCAAAAACAAAAGTAGACATATTCCAATTTCATTCATTATGTATCCATCAACTATTTGGAAGAGACACAAAGAATATGAGCAAGAGCATTAGAGGTCCAATAATAAAAATTACTTCTTCATGACACTAAACTATTTCATCAATCCCAAAATTATACTCCTATTTGCTTTTTTAAAAATAATGTTTTTTTATAGTATAATGAATGGTTTAAATTAGGATAGAGATAAAGAAAAAGGTGAAGTAAGGTTAAAGATGTGTTTTAATGGTAAATAGAAGGTGAAATCCATGCCCAAAGAGAAAAAATTGTTAAAATCTTAGGACAATTCAAAATGAAAAATATAACTAAAATTATGAGACAGAGGAAATAGCATTCTACTAATGATATAGCAAGTGTATCAGTGCAAAGGTAATATTTGAATCACATTATGCTTTTTCACTGATAATTAGATGAAATTATACGTTTTTCGCACCGCATCTGTCTCCATTAGTGTGGATATGGACATATGAATTGGTTGTAGTGGATATATGGGTATAAAAAGAGCTACATGCCACGAGTATTTAGTTGGCGAAGGCTATTAGGTCTTACGGTCTCCATATCTACTCCATAAATCTATATTGTACTGCATTATATAAATTTTGTATATGTTTATTAAAAATTGTTGACAAAAAATTAAGAATATTAATTTTATTTTATTATTATATTATATTATTTTAAAATTAGATGTACAATTAAATTTGCAAATAACTGCGATAGGAGCATTTAACACGAATTATGAGTGAGCAACATAATGCATGAATAAGGTGGCCAGTTTTTTGGCTATATATAATGGATACTGGATAGAGATGAATTTAAAGACATTCTTATGTGCACGTGGGTTGGTATAAAATTTTACCCCCTATAAATAATAGATATAAAAATTATAAATAGATATGAATATGAAGAGGGCATGCCACATCTCTGCCTCCATTTCATCATCCATACTCTATCATATGGATAGAGTGAGCATTGAATAATTCAATTGTAAAAGAAATTGACAAGACATTGTGCCCCCTTAGGTGGATTTACATTATAACAATGGGTAGGCTACCCATGTCTTTTTTTAAAATATTTTTTTTTGTTACTTTGTATTTTCTCTGTTTTACTATACTAGATATATTTATAATTGATTTTTTACGCAATCTAATATGTTATTTTAATTATTTATATATTGAAATATGCACATGTAAAAATTATAAAAATTTAATTCTATGAAAGTATGCAATTAGAAATTCAAACAATATCCCACTTGTATATATTTATTTTTCTTACATCTAAGCCGTAATATATAAAAGAAACTTGAACGATGAATAAAATTAATAACCGTAATGCAGCGAGTATTATAGAACGAAGGAAGTAATTCACTAAGTCAATCGTTGATCTTGTAGTAAATTGTAACTTAAAACTTTGTACGATGCGGTGCGGATGTCATATATCGCTCTTTATATTTTATAGTGGCAGTGACATGAGATTATTATTGCGATATTTTACTTACATGAAGTCAATTTGGAGTAATGAAAAATTTTTAGGGTTGATTTATTTTACAAATAAGACTGTAAAATATTTTTATTAATTTACTTCAACACGTTGGTACCACCCATAATATTGAGTTCTAAATATGCCATTATATGCCCCTTTTGTCTTTGAAATTTGGCATCTTCTTAGGCACTGACTGCAATTTACACGCACATTTCACATACGCGAGCTGATAACCAATTCAATAATCACCAGTTCATGACCATGAGGAGGTTTGGAATATAAAAAAAAAAAATTTCACATAATAGCATCCAGTTTTGATGAAACGCTAGTGGTAAAGAAAATTCCACATGGTAGCATCCAGTTTATGCACTATCTAATTGCCGTAACATTTTCCGTTAAGTTCTTGTTAAATTCATCATTTTGTAAGTTTTTTTCCACATGGTAGCATTTAGTTTTTGTTAATTTACCATTTTAACTTTTAATTCACCATTTTAATGTTTTATTCAGCGTTTAATTCACTAATGCTCATAAATGCTTAACAATTTTATTGAAAAATTATAAGAAACTATCTAATCGGGTCGAAACAAGTACTTATTCTCCTATTTTTCGATACGTAAACCGAAAAAGATACGTGGCGTCATTTTTACCTATAATAACGATTTTTTTCAAAAATCGGACGTTACAATTACCCTTATGGGATAACTCTTTCGAAAATCCGGTCGAAACAAGTACTTATTCGCCTATTTTACGATACGTAAACCGAAAATGATATTTGACGTCATTTTTACCCATCATAACGATTATTTTTGAAAAAACGGACGTCGCTATTATCCTTATGGGATAACTCTTTCGAAAATTCGATCGAAACAAGTACTTATTTGAAAGAGTACTTGTTTCGACCGATGAATTAAACATTAAAATGGTGAATTAAATGTTAAAATTGTTTTTCCGTAAAATTATTTAACATTTATAATATTTTTTCCATAAAATTATTAAACATTTATGGACGTTAATGAATTAAACGGTGAATTAAACAATAAAATGGTGAATTAAACAAAAACCGGATGCTACCATGTGGAAAAAAACTTACAAAATGATGAATTAAACGGAATTTAACAAGAACTTAACAGAAAATGTTACGGCAATTAGATAGTGCATAAACTGGATGCTACCATGTGGAATTTTCTTTAAAAAGTGATACCAATGGCATTTCATTAAAACTAAATGCTACCATGTGGAATTTCCCATAAAAAAATTAGAAATTTACCACATACTTCCTCTGTTCTGAATTAATAATTGTATTTACAGTTATTATTACTATTCATTATTCATCATTCTAGCTTATTTTATATATTGTGGCTAATGTGAATAAGTATTTGTTTCGACTGGATTTCGAAGAGTTATTCCATAAGGATGTCCGTTTTTTGAAGAAAAAAAATCATTATAATGGATAAAAATGACGTTGAATATCTTTTTCGATTTACGTATCGGAAAATAGGCGATAAGTACTTGTTTCGACCGAATTTTCGAAAGAGATACCCATAAAGTATAATTGCAACGTCCGATTTTTGAAAAAAAATCGTTATAATAGTTAAAAATGATGTCAAATATCATTTGTTTTTATTTTGTTAATTTATGTGGTTTAATTTTAAATTATTTAAAAATACGATGACTAATGAGATATTGCCACATAAACAATTTAACCTCTCAAATTGGTCAAACCCTCAAACTTAACGGTCAACTAACGTTTTCCGTTAAGTGGTAGTCATTTGCAGGGAAATATATCATATTAGGTAGTTTTTGACAAAAAAAATACATAAAATAGTTTTTTTGCAAATAGACCTATAGTTTAAGTAGTTTCTTATAATTTTTCCTTTATTTTTTTTATAATATTATAGAAGTACACACAATTTTAAAAAGGTAATTATTATTTATCACCACCATTTTCAATTTATCGTCATCCCTATATATTGAATTTCCATAATTGCCCTTGCATAATTTTTGAACTCAAAAACTCTAACATCTCTCTAAAAATCTCTAAAAGTAATAATCGAAGAACAATGGCGAACCAAAACGAGCATGAATACGATTCGGTAAGTAACTACTAATTAATCAATTCGAAAATTTATTTTAAAAGAAAAATTATAGGGTCCCAATCGCACAAACTCTGCGACCAGCACAAAATGTGCCACTGGACCATGGTTGAGTCGCACAAAACGTGCGACTCCACCATGGTCCAGTCGCATATTTTGTGCGACTCCCCTATAGTCTGATCGCACATTTTGTGCGACTCCCCCTTGGTCTGGTCGCACATTTTGTGCGACTGGGGCCCTGTTCTTCAATTTTTTTTTTAATTATATAATTATTAATTTATTTAATTTCTATTATGGAATATTTATGTTTTATTTATTTAAATTATTTATTTATTTTATTTTTGTGTACTTAAGTTATTATTATATAATTATGTTTATGTTTTAGGTAATTAAATTATTTATTTATTTTACTTTTATTTACTTAATTTATTTAATTATGTTTTTTCTTTACGGTAAGAGTGTGTCCCGGTGAAAAAGGAAGACATAACCACTCGTTCTTGGTATACAGAGATGGGCAAATAAGAGTGAATATGATGAATGTAGATATTAGGCAGCATATATGGGATCTTACTGCAACTGGCATGCAACCAGCCTTCATAATGACGTCAATTAGAAGGAACTTTCCTGGATTTTATGCTAGTATGAATCAAATATACAATATAAGAGCACTATCGATGTGGAAGGTGTGGTATTCGGTTGCCACATCTCCACAAAGGCCGCTATAAGAGCACTATCGATATGCTGGTGCATAATGTATGGTAGACAGCCTAGGGCCGTGGCAGGTAAAACCTGGTACAACTCATCAGACATGTCCTGTAGTCTGATGATCGACTCCACCGTTTTCTTCCTAAGCCCACACTCTAAAATCAGAGGCGTGCGCTTTGATCCCTCAAAAATAACCATGGCTATGTGCCCCCGTAGCTGGGTATCAAACGAGTATCGACAGGGACCCCGGGTTGGGGTGATGTAATCAACCAGTCCATATCAGCAGACTGTGAGCGCCTCCTCTCCCGTGGAGCCGCATCCTCCACCTGGCTGCCTCCCGGCTGATCAGAAGGGCCAGTTGAGCTATGAGCAGTACCCCTAAACTGACCGACAAGCCCTCAGACAAGCGTCCAATCAACGGGCTTCCCAACAGACTCTTCCTGACCGATAGACTCAGCGTAGTAAGTCAGTATCATCATTCTCGGAGCAGAACGTATCACTACGAAGGCTCGTCTGCTGATCAAAGCGAGTACGCACTTGGTCTAGCGTACTCGAACGTTGGGCGGTTGGGCCTGACTATGTCTTACCACCTGGCCTAGCTCTCCTCACAGATAACCCCTCTCTCATGGAGGTTCCCCCTCAGTAAAGTCGGTCTAGAGCTGTTACCGCTTAACAGGCTTCTAAAAAAACCCTTTCCTCTACCCTAGTTTCCAGCCATTTACTACAATTTTCATAATTTAATGAATTATTATTTAAAAATTAAAATAATTAAACATTACGTTAATTCATTTTAATTAACCTAACAGTATGAATTCATAAACATGTACAATCAAATAAATTAATAATAACTAAAATAATTCAAACATAAAAACAACTAAATAATTATTTATTCGTATACAATTAAACAACTAAAATAAAATAAATAATTTAATTAACAACTCAAATAAAATTAATTAACAACTAAAATTTAATTTAATTAATATATTAATATTACAATACTAATAAATAAACACTTACTTATTTTTATCAAATTATAAACTAATTATTTTAATAATAATATAATAAGAAACGAAAATATTTTAAATAATATATAATTGAATATTAACATTTAATAAATTAAATAATTAAAAACAATAAATTAAGAAAACAAAAAAAAATTAAAAAAAAGGTTTTGTGCGACTGTACCATGGCCCTGTCGCACGTTTTGTGCGACCCATCCATGGCCCAGTCGCACAAAGCGTGCGACTCCCCCCTTTTTTTATATTTTTTTGAATTTTAAAACGAGATTAAGTTAGAATTGACCTCGATTTTTGGTTAGTGTGTTTTAGAATGATAAAAATGTTATGGAGTGATTTTGAAGTGTTTTATAGAAATTTTAAGTCTAAGAGCATTTTTATGATTTTAATTAAATAATAAAAATTAAGGATGCCGATAAAATGAAAAGGGTAGTGATTTTTAAGAAGTGGGTTAAAAAATTTCACCATTTTTTAATCTTTATATGATGTATGATCGTGGTTATGTGGAAACCATGGAATAATGGAATATTTAGAGGCCTGCAAATTCTTCTACTTAATGTTTTAGTGACCTGCCTACGCTTTCATGTGGATTCTTATCTTTCTTGTTTGAGCACTTCTATCAATCAGACCACCACTAAAGAATATAATGATGTTCATGTTTTGTTGTTCAATTTTCATCTTCTCCTAGATCTAGTTTCACCATTCCGAGTTTTGTTTTTTATTACAAATTATCAGAGTATATAACATATTTTGAGTCTTAATCAATTTAAATTTTAGTTGAGGCTTATAATATAGTATTATATATAGTCTAATGAAATTTTCAATTGAAACGGTTTTAGGGTTAAACAATTTCTATTGTGATGGCCTAATATATATTTATAACTGTTATAGAGTGATTATTTATAATATTAAAGTGATCATTATAATTTTGTATTATTGACTTTTTTTAGTCTTAGAGTAATCACTTTTAATTTAAAGTGATTACTTATAATCTTAAAATGCTTAATCAGAGAAATAAGTTAACTATATGAATTCGTCTCATATTAAGACGATCTCATAAGAAATTGCATAGATTTGGTCCAATTTTATGCCTTTCAACAAGTTAAAATGCTTTCTTTTTATACATTAATAAAAAGATTAGTTAATAAATTGTAACAACCATAAAAAATATAACCAGGGCCGCCCCTTGTCTTTTCGGGATTCTGAGCGAAATATTAAATTGGGGCCTTTTTTTAAATAAATAAAGGAGTACAATATACAAAAAAAAAAAAAAAAATTTACTTCTTAAACACAATTGAAGCACACAATGTTCTCCTATGCACCGTTGCATCATAGGAGATTTGATACTTCTATTCAAATCTACTTAAATTTAAATATGTCGCATACAAACACTTACCAAATATACATGCATGCATCCTCAATAACAATTCAGCATTGTCACATAATGGCTAACGATAGCAAAAGTGAGTAGATGAATAAAGAAAATGCATCACATAACACAACAATTCATTAATCTGACAATAACTCATAAAAAAGTGTATTGGTTATTAGCATAAATCCATCAACTTAAAAAACAAAATGCATTCATAGAATTAAAAAAAAAAAAGAAAAAACCCAATATTGCAGAAATTTGAAGAAGCTTTTTTATGATAAAACAAAATTATTTAAAAAAAGCAAAAAAAAAAACGAATTCGTTTCCATTATCAATAGTGGAAGCAAGTTTAAGGAGTCATATAGTCATATTTCTCAACCCATCACGAAGACTCCTATTTAGCATAGTGACAATTGATTGTTTAAATGCTCCACTTTCATATTAATTAATTGCCAACATAACACTAGTAAACTACCATTACTCAACAACTCATCAATTAACTACTTATAACAAAACCATTACTACCGCTGCTCATACTCTTAGCGCAACGCCATCAAAAGAATCTCCTCCAGGCTCCATCATTACTAAATCAAGGGCCAAATTAATCTAAGCAACGGAGGATTCATTACTATTGAATTTAATGGTCAATTTGACATAAAAAGGTATGAATTGGAAAAGTAACTTATATTAGCAGAATTGATGTCAAAATTGGAGAAGGTAAAATGGATCTGCAATTAATTAATTTGCATAAGTGAGAAGATGTAGAGAAAAAGAAATCAGTTAATGCTATGTTTGGGAACTATGATTTCATTTGAAAATTTGGAATTGGCTCAAATATATTGTTTGGCAAATCAAAAATTTTCAAATTTGAATTTAAGATTAAATTTCACCATTATTTTTAAAGTGGTTAAAGTTGACAATTTGAGAATGACTATTTAAATCTTGTCATTCTCAAATTCTTCATTTATGATTTCATAATTAAAATCCATAATTTAAAATGAAATACTTGTTACCAAACACTACATAAATCAATTTAAATTTGCAAAGAAAAAAACCTTTCATTGCCATTGTTGAGTAGAGTATAGAAGAGGATTAGACTTTTAAAGAAGTAACTAGTATAATGTTCGTGCAATGCACGAAATTTTAAAACTTTCTTATAAATATAGTAATTTTAACTATATTTATATTTTTTTGTTAGCATAATTATTAATTATTCAGATAAAATTTTTTTATAATCATAAAAAAAAACTTGCATACTCTATCAAAATAGATACTATATATAAAATGTAAGTTATTGACAGTTTACATCTTAATGCAACAATTGAAAAATTAAATTTTTATTAAGACATTACTCCCTCCGTTCTTTTATGTTTGTCCACTTTACTATAACGGGTAGTTTCAAATGTTTATCCACTTTAGAATACTTTCAATTTTTGGAAATCATTTTCCCCAACTATACTTAGTGATGGCCACGGCCCGGGTTGGGCCGGTTCCGTTCCGGTTCCATCCGGTTCCGGTTCCACCCGGTTCCGGTTTCATTTGGAACCTGACCCGAACGTTTCCGGTTCCGGACGGTTCCAAACGGTTTCTTGGCGGTTCATGAGGCGGTTCCGGCGGTTCCAATATCCGGGTCGGGTGGGTCGGACCATCGGTTCCATTCTTATTTTTCCTTTAATTTTAATATAAAAATACTATAATAATGCGGACGTACCTTCGACTTCGTCGATTACTTGATTATTATCGAAATTCAATTCTTGTAATCGTTAAAAATATTTACTAAAAAAAAACAAAAAAATAAATTAATAAGAAACAAATCAACGATAAAGATGAATAATAAAAAAAGGGGAAGAGAATGGACTTGAACCTAGTATCCCGAAGAAATACTAAGCTGCCTACGTATCCCGAAGGAATCAAAGCCCACGTAGTTCTATTTCGTACCTTTTATATTTAATGTCGTGGTCCGATATTCCGTATTTGTGATCCTATTCTTCATCGTCATCATTTGGTTGGTTGGATGCTTCCGCCGACTCTCCTCCCGACGATGATGCAGACGTATCCATCATCATCCATGGATCATCTTCCTCTTGATCATCATCGTTCTTGAGTCCTTGCATTCGGACCTCGGCTTGATCCCAATCTTTTTTGTAAACACATATTTGAATACTATGTGAAGCAAGACGGGATCTCTTTTCGTCCAAAACTCTTTTACCTGCACTAAAAGCAGACTCCGACGCAACAATAGAAGCAGGAATTGCAAGGATATCCTTTGCAATTCTCGATAATATTGGGTATTTTATTGATTTTTCTTTCCACCATTCTAAAATATCATAATTACTTTGGTCGATTTCAAAGTGATATTTTAGATAACTATCTAATTCTAAATATGAAGCGGAAGAAGATGATCCTACAAAACTATCATCTCGACTTATTATGTTAGCTATTATGGGATTATAATAATCGGGACGTGCCGAGACGCTAGCACGCCTAGACGTATCGCGACTCGGGTTATATAATCTAGAATAATGATCGTAAGGGTCCGCTAAAAGCTTTTTACAATTTCCTACATAATTATGTACATCAGTAGGCGGGCGATCTAACGCGTGGTAGTAAAATCCTATAATTTTACTTAGGGCTTCTGTCCTAAAACACGGATCTAATATTGTCGTAATACCATAAATATAAGGGAAATCAGTAAAATATGTCTTCCACTTGTCCATCATTTCTGCAAGAATCGGCTTTAAATAAACGTTAGTATCATCATGAGAATATGTAAGAAGATGATAAAAAATAGTAACACATTCACTTATCACTAAGTGAATAAGTGAATGTTTGGTTGGTAAACATATGAAAAAA
The DNA here is from genome assembly GCA_019425755.1 of Amaranthus cruentus. Lineage (NCBI taxonomy): Eukaryota > Viridiplantae > Streptophyta > Magnoliopsida > Caryophyllales > Amaranthaceae > Amaranthus > Amaranthus cruentus. Next base: position 11,670,033 of record CM033452.1, read on the forward strand.
TCTTAGTTGCGTGGTCATACGCTTCTAATATTTTTTGTACGCCTATCGCTAGTTCCCAAGCTTCATCACTTATACGGCTATCCGTAAACTCACTATACAATTGAGTTATAACCGGACGATAAACAATCGCCTTCTTTAATAACTCATGGGTCGAACCCCAACGTGTAGGAGTGTCTAAAGCCCAATATACTTTTTTTAGTTCATATTGGTCACATAACTGTTTCTATCTTCTTTTTACTTGTCCTAATCTAAGTCATTTCACTGTGTCTCTAATGGGACCTAATAAATCACTTAGGTTTTTAATACCTACTTGACAAGACAAATTAACAATATGAGCACAACAACGTATATGTAACAAACTACCTCCTAGGATACAAGTAAAAGCGGGTTCGTTATATAAAAGTTCGATGCATTTGATATTTGCGGATGCATTATCGGTAGAACAACTAAATATCTTATCCAATAAGTTCCATTCTCTACATATTTCCATTAGTCTATATTTTATGTTTTCACCCGTATGTTTTTCAGGCATTAACTCAAATGCAATTATTCTTTTTTGAATACACCAATTACGGTCTATCCAATGTGCTGTTACACACATATAAGGCTCTAAATGTGGGGGAGCTGACCAAATGTCGGTTGTTAAGCTAACTCTACCATTAAAAGATTTAAACATTTGTGCTAATTCATATCGTTTTGATTCATATAATTTAATGGTTCGTCGTTTAAGGGTATTCCTAGGGATTGCTCTATATTGTGGTTGTAAACATTTTCTATTAAAATATTCGTATCTCTGGCTTTCACGTGGTTAAAGGCAACTCATCACCAATTACATATTTGAAAATTCATCAATCATTTCATTACGATTGTATTTAAAAGGTGTACCTCCGGTCCGGGAAGTCCGTTGCCCATTGTTGTCCGCTTCCACTTGTGGTCCTGCCACTTGATGCATTAGTTTCCTTTGTGATTCCATGTTTAGTTGCCAAATGTTTGTTGAAAGATCCCGTACCACCACCTAACACGTATTCACAAAACACAATAAATGAATATTTAATACATTCTAACATTTTTGATGTACAAAATATAAATATCATGTATAAAAACTTAAAAAGTATTTACCTTTGGTAAAATTGTAAGAAACCAAGGGCTTTACTCCTTGACTTTCACAAATTTGACAAGTGCATAAGAAAACATCGGAATGTCGGTTGGTTCTTTTGTAAAATACGACCAAACATGTGAAATAGCTCTACCACTAGGAGGTGGCATTGCCGGAAAAGGTTCTCTTACTGGTACATTTTCATCTAAATATATATATAAAAACATTATTAGAATTTGAAACTATATATAAATAAATAATAATTTAAAATTCAATCAATTTGAAGAATAAGATTACAAAACTAACCGATACTTTGGAAATTGACTCGTTTACCACGAGCTTGTCTTTGTTGTTGTTGTGCTTCTTCAATTGATCTTGTTGATGATTGTCGAGATCTAAGTATCCCAATAGGGGTCGTTGGTTCTTCTTCTTCTTCTTCATCTTCTTCTTGTGTTTCTTTTTCTTGTGTTTCTTCTTCATCTTCAATTTGTATTTCTCTTTCCACTTGTTCCGCATACTCATGTAAATCTTGGTCGTATGGCTCGTACCCTTCTGGATAATTCGTTCCATAGTTACTAATCGAAGGTGTTGTTGATATCGATGGAGTTGAACTGGCCTTTCTTTTGGAGCTAGAAGAACCTCCCAAAGATTTTGCCACTTTAGTGACTTTTTTAGTAGCTTTTTTCAAGAATGAAGACATGATAAAATTGTAATAATAATGTAATGTAATGTAAATATGTAATAAAGAAATTAATAAATGATTAAAAAAATAATTATTTAATTAAGAAATAATTAAAGAATAATTATGTAATTAAGAAATAATTAGAAGACTAATTATGTAATTAAGAGAATAATTGCGTAATTAAGAAATTAAGTAGAGAGAGTAAGTAGAGAGAGTAGGAGAAGGGATGAGTTGTGAATTGGAAGGATTGAAAGTGATGGGTATTTATAGGAGGAGGAGTAACGGCTAGTTTGACCCAAAAATAACGGCTAGTTTGACCGGTTCCAAAGAACCGTTGGGCCATTGGAACCGCACGGTTCCGGGTCCGTTTCCGGTTCCGGTTCCTTGGAACCGTTGGGCCGGTTGAACCGGACCGGTCCGGTTCACGGTTCTGAGCCAGTTCCTTGGAACCGTTGGGGCGGTTGAACCGGTTAGGACCGGGTGAACCAGTCCGCGGTTCTTTGGTCCGGTTCATGCGGTTTTTTCCGGCGGTTCCACGGTTCCGGCAATTTTTTTCTGACGGGTTCACGGTTTCGTGGTTCGGAACCTGTCGCGAACGTTCCGGTTTCAAGCGGTTCGGCACCGGTTCGGTACCGGGCCAACCCGGACCGTGGCCATCACTAACTATACTTTATATTAATGACAATGATAATTTTTTTTTTGTTTATTTAAACTTTAATTTAAATGTTTTTTTTTCTCTCATAATATTAATACAACCATTACTTCACAGTACTATTTAATTAAAATAATACCCACTTACTACAAAGATTCTAATTTTTTTAATTTGCATGAAAAATTCATAGTGGACAATATTTTAAGAACGAAGGGAGTACATAGGAACTTCATAACTCTCATTCTAAAGCTGCCACTTGTCATAATAGTTTCTAAATTAGTATATTTACTAGATTATCCCCGTGCGATGCACGATTTTTTTCATTTTATTGTTTTTTATTATTTAAAAAAAACTGAAAAGGAATTGTAAATCATTGGCTATTGATTTTCAATGAATTAATAATTGCATATAATAGCTAATATTTAATTAATGTTTAATTTTAAAAATACTATTTTATAAGTTATGTATGATGTTATTGATATTATTTTAATATTTACTAAGTAAGCATAACAAACTATGTTAAAAATAAATTCTAATATTAATAAATTGTTTTGAGCATATATTACAATATTAAATTGAACAAAATATTTTAAATAACGATAACATTGATATACAAAAAATAATTTAAATGATGATACAAATATCAAATTAAAAATAGTTTCTTTTGTATGAGACTATTTGAATGTTGAGACGGATCCTTGTAATTAGCTTAATTATTTTATTGATCACTATAAGGTTGTAATTGACCCTTATAGAATTTAAGAATAGAAAAACATTTAAAGTAATTGTGTCTATTTAAATAAATAAGTAATACAAATATAAAACTAAAGTTGTTTGTTTTACAAATGCAAATATTTGTTTCATGTTTGTCTGACATTCAATCTTTATTCACCAATTTATCTCTCTTCTTACCTCTAGATACATTAAGTAGATTATTGAAAAGTTGATTGCATTAACTAATTCTAATAGTGCATTTACATATTTTGACTAAATAAACCAATTTCAATGCATTTAAACATTGTTGAGAAAACTCACCAATTTCAATTATTAATTATGATAATATTTATTAGGATTAATCAATACCAATGGAAAATCCAATTCCATTATATTTAAGGATGACATCATCATCTCATATTGGAGGGAAAATTTTAATCCACAAAATGACACCTCATAAGTTTAAGGGTATTATGATGTCAGCGTTTTTTGTTTTAGTTATAGGTATAGATGATGATGATTTTACTTTCCAAAGCATTGGGTTCCCAAGACAATATTCGACTCATTAAAGGCTTGGTATTCATCGGTCTTTCCGTTTTCCTCCTGTCTGACTGAATTCATGGGCCTTTTTACTATTACATTTTAGACTTTCTACAATTGGGCCCTGGACGGTGGCCCCTCTTGTCCACTCTTAGGATCGGCCCTGAATATAACCCCTCCCCAACGCAAAAAAATGACAAATTTATTGAATATCTTGTGTAATTTCAAAGATTAAATTATAATATATTCTAATAACTTTGTATTTTTATACAGCTAACATATACTTCTTCTGGATTTTAATAGTTGCTACAATTTATGTAGCAAGTACTGTTCATCAATTGATCTTATTTGGTTAGTGATGGCCACGGTCCGGGTTGGGCCGGTTCCGTTCCGGTTCCATCCGGTTCCGGTTCCACCCGGTTCCGGTTCCATTTGGAACCTGACCCGAACGTTTCCGGTTCCGGTTCCGTTTCCGGACGGTTCCAAACGGTTCCTTGGCGGTTCATGAGGCGGTTCCGGCGGTTCCAATATCCGGGTCGGGTGGGTCGGACCATCGGTTCCATTCTTATTTTTCCTTTAATTTTAATATAAAAATACTATAATAATGCGAACGTACCTTCGACTTCGTCGATTACTTGATTATTATCGAAATTCAATGCTTGTAATCGTTAAAAATATTTACTAAAAAAAAACAAAAAAATAAATTAATAAGAAACGAATCAACGATAAAGATGAATAATAAAAAAAGGGGGAGAGAAAGGACTTGAACCTAGTATCTCGAAGAAATACTAAGCTGCCTACGTATCCCGAAGGAATCAAAGCCCACGTAGTTCTTTTTCGTACCTTTTATATTTAATGTCGTGGTCCGATATTCCGTATTTGTGATCCTATTCTTCATCGTCATCATTTGGTTGGTTGGATGCTTCCGCCGACTCTCCTCCCGACGATGATGCAGACGTATCCATCATCATCCATGGATCATCTTCGTCTTGATCATCATCGTTCCTTAGTCCTTGCATTCGGACCTCCGCTTGATCCCAATCTTTTTTGCAAACACATATTTGAATACTATGTGGTGCAAGACGAGATCTCTTTTCGTCCAAAACGCGTTTACCTGCACTGAAAGCCGACTCCGACGCAACAGTAGAAGCAGGAATTGCAAGGATATCCTTTGCAATTCGCGATAATATAGGGTATTTTATCGATTTTTCTCTCCACCATTCTAAAATATTATAACTACTTTGGTTGATTTCAAAGTGATGTTTAAGGTAGTTATCTAATTCTAAATATGAAGCGGAGGAGGAGGAAGAAGATGATCCTAGAAAAGTATCATCACGACTCATTATGTTAGCGATTACGGGATTATAATAATTGGGACGTGCCGAGATGCTAGCACGCCTAGACGTATCGCGACTCGGGTTATATATACTAGAATAATGGTTATAAAGGTCCACTAAAAGTTTTTTACAATTGCCTACATAATTATGTACATCAGTAGGCGGGCGATCTAGTGCTTGGTAATAAAATCCTATTATTTTAGTTAGGGCTTTCGTTTTAAAACACGGATCTAAAATTGTCGCTATGCCATAAATATAAGGGAAATCAGTAAAATATATCTTCCACTTATCCATCATATCTTCAAGAATCGGCTTCAAAAAAACGTTAGTATCTTCATGAGAATATGAAAGAAGATGATAAAAAACAGTAACACATTCACTTATTACTAAGTGAACGTTTGGTTCGTATACATATGAAAAGATCTTAGTTGCGTGGACATACGCTTCTAGTAATTTTTGTATGCCTATAGCTAAGTTCCAAGTATCATCACTAATACGGCTATCCGTAAACTCACTATACAGTTGTGTTATAACGGGACGATAAGCAATCGCCTTCTTTAATAAATCATGGGTCGAACCCCAACGTGTAGGAGTGTCTAAAGCCCAATATACTTTTTTTAGTTCATATTGGGCACATAATTGTTTATATCTTCTTTTAACTTGTCCTAATCTAAGCCATTTGACTATATCTCTAATGGGACCTAATAAATCACTTAAACTTTTAATACCTGCTTGACAAGATAAATTTACAATATGAGCACAACAACGTATATGTAATAAACTATCTCCTAAAATACTAGTAAAAGCGGGTTCATTATATAGAAGTTCCATGCATGTTATATTTGCGGAAGCATTATCGGTAGAACAACAAAATATCTTATCCAATAAGTTCCATTCTTTACAAATTTCCACTAATCTATATTTAATGTTTTCACCCGTATGTCTTTCGGGCATTAACTCGAACGCGATTATTCTTTTTTGAATACACCAATTACGGTCTATCCAATGTGCTGTTACACACATATAAGGCTCTAAATGTGGGGGAGCTGACCAAATATCGGTTGTTAAGCTAACTCTACCATTAAAAGATTTAAACATTTGTACTAACTCATATCTTTTTGATTCATATAGTTTAATGGTTCGTCTTTTAAGGGTATTCCTAGGGATTGCTCTAAATTCGTTGTAAACATTTCCTATTGAAATATTCGTATCTTTGACTTTCACGCGTGGTTAAAGGGCAATTCATCACCAATAACATATTTTGAAAACTCATCGATCATTTCATTACGATTATATCTAAAGGCATACCTCCGGTCGCGGAAGTCCAGTTCCATTGTTGTTGTCGCTTCGCTTGTTGTCCTGCACTGCTTGCATCGCTTCTTTATGGTTCCATGTTTTTCGCCAAATGTTTGTTGAAGGATCGTACCACCACCTAACACGTATTCACAAAACACAATAAATGAATATTTAATACATTCTAACATTTTTGATGTACAAAATATAAATATCATGTATAAAAACTTAAAAAGTATTTACCTTTGGTAAAATTGTAAGAAACTAAGGGCTTTACTCCTTGACTTTCACAAACTTAACAAGTGCATAAGAAAACATCCGGAGTTTCGGTTGGTACTTTTGTAAAATACGACCAAACATGTGAAATAGCTCTACCACTAGGAGGTGGCATTGCCGGAAAAGGTTGTCTTACTGGTTCATTTTCATCTAAATATAAATATAAAAACATTATTAAAATAAATAATAATTTAAAATTCAATTAAATTGAAGAATAAAAATTAGAAAACTAACCAATACTTTGGAAATTGACTCGTTTACCACGAGCTTGTCTTTGTTGTTGTTGTGCTTCTTCAACTAATCTTGTTGATGATTGTCGAGATCTAAGTATCTCGATAGGGGTTGTTGGTTCTTGTTCTTGTTCTTCTTCTTCTTCTTCTTGTGCTTCTTCTTCTTGTGTTTCTTCTTCATCTTCAATTTCTATTTCTCTTTCAACATGTTCCGCATACTCATGTAATTCTCGGTCGTATGGCTCGTACCCTTCTGGATAAGTCGGTTCGTAATTACTAACCGAAGGTGTTGTTGATATCGATGGAGTTGAAGTTGCCTTTCTTTTGGAGCTAGAAGAAGAACCCCCCAAAGATTTTGCCACTTTAGTGACTTTTTTAGTGGCTTTTTTCAAGAATGAAGACATGATAATATTTATGTAATTAAGAAATAATTAAGAACTAATTAGAAGACTAATTAAGAAATAATTAAGAACTAATTAAGAAATAATTAGAAGACTAATTATGTAATTAAGAGAATAATTGCGTAATTAAGTAATTAAGTAGAGAGAGTAAGTAGAGAGAGTAGGAGAAGAGATGAGTTGTGAATTGGAATGGTTGAAAGTGATGGGTATTTATAGGAAAAATTGTAACGGCTACTTTGACCAAAAAACGGCTACTTTGACCGGTTCCAAAGAACCGTTGGACCGTTGGAACCGTACGGTTCCGGGTCCGGTTCCGGTTCCGGTTCCATGGAACCGTTGGGCCGGGTGAACCGGTCCGGTCCGGGTTCGCGGTTCTGGGCAGTTCCACTGAACCGGTGGGGCGGGTGAACCGGTCCGGTCTAGGTAAACCGGTCCGCGGTTCTTTGGTCCGGTTTTTTCCGGCGGTTCCACGGTTCCGGCGGGTTCACGGTTCCGCGGTTCGGTTCCGGTTCGGAACCTGTCACGAACGTTCCGGTTCCGGTTCCGGTTTCAAGCGGTTCGGGACCGGGCCAACCCGGACCGTGGCCATCACTATATTTGGTATATATTTTTCCACGTATAATGTAAAACATAGTCAAATGAAACTTTGTATGATTCGTCTTAATGCATATGAAAGTAAAGATATTAAAAATTATAACCGTGCTTTATGTTGTTGGGGTTAAAGGTGGTTGGGCTGGTAGTTTATGGTGTTGCTTAGGGATGGTCACGGGTCCAAGATCCTGTTGGACCCGCCCCAAACTCGCCCCTTTTTCAAGGGTCTGGGTCTTATTTTTTGAGACCCATCGGATCCGGGTCGGATTTGGATCTAAAGAATAATTGGCGGGTTCGGGTCCGGGTCCGAGATCTGGACCCTAGAACCGCCCCTCGGACCCTTATAAATATTAATTCTTTCATTTCTATTTGTCTTCTATGTATGAATTCTGCCCCCAACACTTATTTTCTTTTCATATAATCATAATATATATAAATAATATGTATGCTACTCGCTAAGTGCTAACCCAATTACCCTTATTTCATGAACTCGAACTAGTGTTTGTAATAGAATTTAAGCGTATATGGATGACACTAAGCGACTTTAAATGTTAAATTAGTATTAAATATTTGTAAATACGATGATAACTCTCTTACAAATATATGAAAAATATAATGACTTGCAAATGGTTCAAATTTGACAAATTAAAGAGACTTTTTTTTAGACCCATTAAGGACCCATTAAAGACCCTAGACCCATCAGCTTCGGAGGGTCTGGGTCCGGATCTGAAAACTTTGGACCCTTAGGGTCCGGATCCGGGTCCGGGTCTCAAAAAATTAAAAGGGTCCGGGTCCGGGTCTGGTTGGACCTGCTCCAGACCCGCCCCATGACCATCCCTAGTGTTGCTGGTGTGTTTGTCATAATAGGGAGAATTATGACAAATACATTAAGACAATAGTAAAGAAAATAAAATCTTTTAGATGATAAATACATTATTTTAGAATAATTTAAGAATTATCGTCTTCAAGTTTAGGGTTTTTTCAAATTACAGCCTCAAAGTCTATTTTTTGTGAATTACAGTCACCAAAGTATCAAAGCCTATTCCATTCAAGCCGAGTGACCATTTACCAACCCAAATGACCTTTTACTAGCGTAAATGACAGTTAACCATTACTAATCATCTTTGACTTTCATTGACCATTCCTAAATCACTATAGACTTTCCTAATTACCAATGGTAGCCTTGTGTTTTAGCACAGCAACGTTGTTTTTACCCATTATAACGATATTTTTTGAAAAAATATCATTACGATGGGTAAAATCGTCGTTAAATATCTTTTTTCGTTTATGTGCCAGTAAAATAGGCAAATAAGTACTTGTTTACACCGGATTTCTGAAAGAGTTACCCTTTTAGGTTAATCCCGACGTCCTATTTTTTAAAAATATCTTTATGATGGATAAAAACAACATTAAAATGTTAAAACACAAGGGTAACAAAAAGGTGGTTAGTAATATGGTCAATGGCCATTTAGGATGGTCAAAAGTCATTAGAGTTGGTCAACGGTCACTTGGCATGAATACGTTTTGATACTTTGGTGGCTGTAATTCGCAAAAAAAAAACTTTGAGACTGTAATTCACAAAATTTGTAAACTTGAAGGCAGTAATACACAAATTATTCATTATTTTATTAGATAATACTTTCAAAATATTTGATAGAAGAAAAGTAGATACCATAAATATTTTCAAAATATTGAAATAAAGTTAGTGAAAGAATTTGGGGACCACAACTATCAAAAAATATTTAAATAATGTTAGTAAAAAATATGTTAGCACTATCAGATATTACTAAAATATTAAAATGAAGATCAACAAGATTAATTATGTTCAAAATTTAAGTAGCTCAAAAGATTCTCCAGAAGAACAAATAAAATATTTCAAAATAACATATGAAAACAAGGTTTAGGAACAGAGGGAGTATTGGTTAAGATTGAAACTTGATTTTAAGATATATAATTAAAAAAGGGAGTATTGGTTAAGATTGAAACTTGATTTTAAGATATATAATTAAAAAATTCAATTAAAATAACAAATACTCAGTTTTAGAAAATTGAATTTAAAATAAAAATAATTAATTAATGATGATCATTTACCAACTACAACCTTTAAATTTAGTCATTTTTGAATAAACAACATTGAAGTATTTATTTTTAACATATAACAATCTTTAAATTACCAAACACGACATTGATACTACCATTTCACCAAATGACTTGCTAAATGATCGGTGACCATGATAAATGATATTTATCGCCTATAAATACCCACATTGATACTTGACTATTTTTTCTTACTTAATATCCGCAATTATAATTATCTGTGTATTGATTGAATGACTCTAATAGTAAGGAAATGTCGAACCATGGACCGACATGTAAAATCCCGGCGCCCGTGTTGGCCGACACGTAAAATGTGGTATTAAACAGGGGGTTAGCTTCCAATCCTGTAGAAGCTCGAGTATCAACATTGGCGGGGTGACGACCCCCACCACAGTTAGATATAGGGCATTGGCCCTAATCTAGCCAGACCCTTACATACATCAGGTGTCATAATGCCGTGCTTATAGATCAGTGATAAATTTGATTACTATTGATGCAGTGATGTTATGAGGCATGGTAAGGTTATGAGTATTAATCAACTGAACTTGCTTAAGTATTAAGATTACCGAATTGTATAAGTGGCGGTAACGTACTTTCTGTCAGAGTTGAAAATGGTATCTTAATGACTTAAAAGTATGGAACAGTAAAAGAATATGATAAAAGTATACAACTGTGTCAATTTTAATTATAAGTTTGTACTCTAATTATTATTTAGTAAATGTAATGTATTATTTTCGTATTTTGAACTGGATAGGGATTATGCTCGGCGTTAAGCGCTGACCGATTCAATCGGCTGTCATTCGTATTATGGATGACAGCATGTAGCAGGATTTAGTTTCAGGTTCCGATCCAAGCCGCAGCTACAATTTATTTATGCTATCGAGGACTTAGCTGCAAATCTTTTTATATACTTTATGTTTGATGATGTATTTAATTTTAATTAATGTGTATTTTTGAAATAAACAATATGTATTTTTGTTTTCCTACCTTTATGTAATATTTATCATTTCTAATAAACAATTTTTTTTAATTTTAAAGGTTTTTAACAGATCGACATTTTCAGACTTTCGCATTATTTTTAGAATTTTTCATTAATGTTAATTACGTATCAAGATTGCCGCTCCTGCTACATCATCCTTCCCTGTGAACTAAAATTGTTAAAAAATTTAGTAGTTAAGAGAATTTTTCAATTTATTGCTCAAAAATACAACTTTCATTCTTATTATACTCCTCCTGTCCCATTTAATTTGCAACATTTTCTGTTTTGGTTCGTCCTACTTAATTTGCATCATTTTTATTTTTGGACTATGACCCGCCACTTTCTTTTAATTTTATCCATACATTTTAACTCTCTTTTTAATTTCAACCATACAATTTGTTCTCTCACTTTATTTATTACCATTATCTACCTTTTTTTTAAAAAACACTAATTTTCTCTTTGCTTCAAACTATTACTTATTACTAATTTTCTACGCAATATATCATAATTGGGTGTGCTGAGTATTTTTTCAACATTAATTATAGAGTACACCATATCGTAGAAATTAAAATTAATGGCATGGTGACATGGTGCGGTGAAAATTTGGATTCATTATGTTTTTTTTTTTTTTTAAATTGTTGAAATTAAAAAAAAGGTAATGAGCTTTATTGATAGGAAAATAGATAGATCTGTGACCGACTTTAGTAGAAGTAGTAGGATATTGGATTTTGTAGGGCAATCATAAAATTGGGATGCATCAAATCTAATTTTACTGTCTCCTCTGCCCTAATCATTTCTTTTTTTACAAATCCACCAAAGATTCGCACTTCTGTCTTCTCATTCTTTTTATTTTCAAATTGTTCTTAATGTTCTCACCTTAGGCATGACGATGAATTAAACTCAGATCGAATTTTGCATACTTGAATGTTATTTCGACCCGGACTTGAATTTTGTGTGTTCAGATTTTGTTTGGACTCGAGTTCTTGGATCTACGGCGTATTTAAAATATGATATTATAAACAATATTATTTAACAATACGTAAATGATCTTAAGATCGTTTAAATACGTAGCTAATTGCGAATTCTACCTAAAATATAAATATTTTTTTGTCTTTTGAAAATGATTATTATAAATCATTATACATTTATTCTGGCATTCGAGACTTTGGATGTTGGAATGAGTTTTGAGTACAATATAATGGATTAGGTCAATTGTAAGTTTTATACTCCCTCCTATTCAACCTACTTGTTTCATTTACTTTTTTCATACTTGTTAAGATAATATTTTAATTTTAAATATCTCTAATTGTCCAAAATTAAAAATTATAAAAAGTTGATATTGTTAATCTTTGCATTGAGACCACTGTCGAGGAGACTGTTTCAATCCATAAAGTGATTTTCTAAAGCGACAAACCTGAATTTTTTTACCCTCAACCTTGAATCCCTCAGGTTGATGCATGTAGATTTCCTCCGTCAAGTCACCTTGCAAGAACGTTGTCTTCATATCTAATCGTTCTAACTGAAGATCACCATGAGCGACAAGACTTAAAAGCACCCATATGGATGTGTGCTTTACCACTGGAGAAAATATTTCATTATAATCTATAACTTCCTCTTGAGCATAACCCTTAGCCACTAACCTGGCTTTAAACCTTGTACCACTTAACCCGGTAGGGTCTTCTTATCTTTTATAGACCCACTTACAACCTATAGTAGTCTTCCCTACAGGCAATGGAACCACCTCCTATGTTTTGTTCTTATGAAGAGATTGCATATCTTCTTCCATGGCAACCAACCAATTCTCACTATCCTTATCCCTAATAGCTTGTTTGAAGGTGACAGATTCATCATCCTCCATCGAGAGTGCATACTCCACCAAATTTAACTGCCCATAATGCCTTAGAATTTTGTCTGACCCAAACTTCTGAACTAGTTTATAATTTCTCTTTGGCTTCGTTGATGCCAAAGAATCCTGTTGCTGCTGTTGTAAAACATGTGCATTTTCCTGCTAAATTTCTTCATGATCAAGTTCATCCTCTTCCTCATATCGTGTTGCACTAGAATGCTCCACCTGAACGTAAATAATGTCTATTGGTTGGTCTTTAGACTCTATCTCCACCACTTGAGTATTTGAATTTTCTCCAACATCACCATCACTTGGCGTCATAGCTTTGAATCAAGCTATCATAGATCGTTCATCAAAGGTCACATCCCTGCTGATTACAAATTTAGAATCTTCTACACTCCAAAGACATAGCCTTGAACTCCTTTTGGATATACCCTAAAAAGATTCCTTTTTTAGCTTTGACATCAAGTTTATTATCTTTGACGTGATAATAAGCGCGCATCCAAAAAATCAAAGTTTCCGTAATCTGCATGTTCCCCTGACTACACTTTATAAGGTGTGTCTTCATCTAGAGAAGAGTGTGGGGATCGAATCACTATGTAACAAGTAGTAGCAACCGACTCTGCCCACCATTCTCCGCCAAACCCAAAATTAGAGCGCATACACCTTGCCATCTCAAGTAGTGTACGATTCAGTCTTTCTGCGACTCCATTCTGTTGTGGTGTGTCTCGCATTGTGCAGTGTCTTACAATGCCCTGTTGATCACAAAACTCCTTGAAAGCACCATTTGTGTACTCTGTGCCATTATCAGATCACAGAGTTTTCAACTTCCTCCATGTTCTGTTTTCAACCATTGCTCTCCACCGCTTGAAAGTGTCGAATACCTCATTCTTATGCTTGAGAAAGTAAATCCAAGCATACCTTGAATAATTATCGACAAACGTAATAAAATACTTGGAACCACCCTTGGAAGTTACTTTAGCTGGACCCTATAAATCTGTATGCACATAGTCTAACAACCCTTTGGTTTTATGCTTGCTTGTGCAAAACTTCACCTTATGCGCCTTTTTGTTCACACAAATGTTCACAAAATTTCATTTGTGGTTTCTTCATGTTCTTCAAGAAACCTTATCCACTTAGCAATGCTAGACCTTTTTCCGACATATTCCCTAGCCGCATGTGCCATATTCTCGTGCATTTTGTGTGGTCTTTACTTCCACCGATTCCAATTGCTAAATCACGTGTAACAGTATTTCCGAAAAGCGAATAAAGATTACCGTTACAAACTGTCTTCATCACAACCAAGGAACCACGAACAACTTTTGTAACCCCGTTCTCCGCAAGTATTTTGCAACCATTTTCTCTAACAAACCTATAGAGATTAGGTTTTTCTGCAAATTTGAAATATGTCTCACATCCTTCAAGGTTCTCACAACTCCATCATGCATCTTGATTCTAATTGCACCTAGCCCTACAATTTTACAAGCATGATTATTGCCAATTAAAGTTGTGCCCCCATTTGTGCTTTCATAAGTAGTAAACCACTTCCTATTTGGGCACATATGGTGAGAGGCTCTCGAGTCAAGCATCCACTTACCAAAGATCTCATTGGATTCTTCAGTTACATAGTAACAATCTTCCTCGCCATTTGAGACATAACTTGCTTCTTGTTTTTCTTTTGGGTTGTTATTGTTCAGATTCTTGAATACTACCCTCTTATTTGGGCAATTTTCTTTAAAGTGTCCAGGCTTACCACATTTAAAGCATGTCTTTTCCGCATGAGTTTGAGATTTTATCCTAGCTTTTCCACACTTACCTTTTCCTCTTCCATTCATCCTTCCTCTAATTGCAAACAATCCTTGTTCTTGATCTTTGTAATCTCTTCTACTTGAAGATGACATTATACTAGTAGCAACCTTACATAGATCATCTGATAAAAGTGATGTCCTTGTCTAATCCATAGTTAGAGTATCACCCACCAGCATTAATGTTTGTACTAGGTTCTCGTAGGACTTTGGTAATGAAAGTAACAAAATTAATGTCTGGTCGTCATCATCAATATTCACATCTATGTCCTTTAAGTTTGATATGATCCTATCAAACTTGTTGACATAATTCCGGATTGAGGTGCCCTCCTCCATCTTGCATATATACAATTTGGATTTTAAATAGATCCTGTTAGTTAGAGTCTTCGTGGTGAAATTACTCTTTAACTTTGCCCAAGCGCCTATTGTTGTTGCATCTTTATTTACCAAGAAAACAACATCCCTCAAGGCATAAGATTATAGCACCCCACGCCTCAATATCTAATTCTTCCCAATCCTCATCCTTCATATTAGCCGGCATTTTCTCTTTCCCTAATAATGCCCTATGTAATTTTTGTGAAATAAGCAAATTTTTCATTTGCATCCTCCAATAGGAAAAATCATTTTTTCCATTAAATTTTTCAATTTCATATTTTTCTACTTTGACATTTCCACTAGTAGAAGCCATTTTACACTAAATTGAACTTTACCACTCAAAATTTAGGCGTTGGCTGTAATACCAATTGTTAGAGCTGCAACAGAAGTTGGCCTTCTAATAGATATAAAATAATATGAAATGTAACACCTCTCACATAAAAATGCAATAAAGGAATGAGACAAAATAACCAATATGAAGTAACAAAATATAACTTAAGAAATTAATCTCTTTTAGGGCATGCTTGTATTGGGTGTAAATATTTAAGGGAGTAAAAAAAGTCAAAGTAAGAAAATAAAGTTGATAAATGAGAAATTAATGAAATTTGATTGTTGTAGAGGTGGAAGAATTGTTGCAAAGTAATGAAAAATGAAGGGAGTTCTCAATTTTTTGGGGTAAATATTTATCCTAGGGGAGGGTGGGGGAATGTATGACCTCCATAATAGGGGAAATTATCTTCTTTTTCCTTCATTATTTTTATTTTATACTCATTTTACCTTCTTCACAACTATCTCAACTACTTCAAATGCATATTTGCTTTCATTTCACTAGTTTAACTTTTTTTACTCCCTTAAATATTTACAAATACAAGCATGCCTTAACTATATTACTCTCTAATGTGAATTACAATGTTGATGATGATCTAAAACTACATCTAAAACAACGTATTTATAATAATCCTGGAATGTTAATTATGGAAACATTTCCATTAAAACAATAAGCATGAATAATCATGCCTACATTTCCTCTCTTCTTATCCTGTTATTTCTCGTCTCATTTGTTTTTCTGATGTTTCCTTCTTTCTCTCATTTTCACATTTCCTTGCTTATTATCCTCTGCACCTTTAATTCCTACAGATCCAAATTGGTAGAATCATATTGTAGGACCATGTGATCCTACAAATATGCTGTAATATGCTTTGAATAACTGAATATCAATTATATTTGTTCTTTTATTTTTTTTGTTTTTAGGTGTAAGAAAAACTTATTTGACTTAATCTATTAAGTTTGAAAAAGACTACTTTTAATGATTATTTTTAAACTATAGATAAAAAAAACTTCAATTTTATAATCTTATTTATATAATTTTAGTCTTGAAAGCTCCATGGTCAATAAAATGAAAACAAAAGTTGAATTATTTAAAAAAATTCAAAAGGTGGGATTATTGTAAGTAATGGAAAATAGATTGGATTATTAAAAAAAGGAGAAGATGAGAGGTAATCTAATACTCCATATAACATCTCATTCTAAAGGGTCCATTGACAACAAACTGAAAGCAAATGTTGAATTTTTTAAAAAAATTCAAAAAGCGAGATAAACAATAAAAAAAATGGATTATTCATAATAATTTTTTCTAATAAAATTGGGAAAATAATAAAAAAGATAGTGAAAAATAAGGAGAGGATTAGAAAATAGGTTAACAAATCAAAATAATTGCACAACAATTGGAAGTTAGAGTAAAGGCCAAGTAGGGAAATAGGGTCCACATGAATGAACTAGAAAATGATTGGGGACAACAATGAAATCCAACCCCTTAATGTCACATTGGTTTATTATTACAAAACATAATTAGGAGTTTTAAGTATGTGGACCTAAATAAAACAATATGGTAATGCTATAAAAAGTTATAGTTATTATTACATTGTTTGCCACTATGACTTTCTAACAAGGGATAATTATTCCATATTGTTTTAAGGTTGACATTGGGATTCATACTAACTGTTACTGGGTCAAACACCCATTAATTACTTGGGCCACATTCTGAAAGCCCAAGATGATCTACACGTGTGAAATTACCAAAAAGCCCTTGGGGCTAATTCTTTCATGCCTTACTATTATAAATACCCAACTGTTCACCAAAATCTGATATGTTCAACTTCTCTCTCTAAAACATAACAATTGCGATTTGCTATTAATCTAAACACTCGAACTGACTTGAGCGTCGGAGAGGCGTTCCGGGACACGCCCCCGGACAGTCTAACTCCACTTGTTTTGCAGGTCCGTGTGCTTGGATACTCCTACGAATTCAAAAATTCAACCTTCCAGACAGGGAGACTTTGACTCGTATTCGACTCCGAAACATTTGGCGCCGTCTGTGGGGAGAGATAAGAACAGTACGTTTCATCCGCACTTCCACAACTGAAAGCCATGAACTCTAAAAGGAACACAAGGGCTAATACTCGGCAATCTGAACACCATTCTGTCAATTCCGTTCATGATCAAGATCCCGCGCCGCCACCGAACTTCGTCACGAGGCAAGACCTTGACGACTTCGCGGCCACCATAACTTCTCGTTTTCAAGAATCACTTCAACAAGCTGTGAGGACTCTGCCTACTATCCTCAAGCCACAACAGAACTTGCTCCATTCGGCTCAAAGACAAGAAGAGCCGAATCCCACCTGCCAAAGAGAGGTCCCTGACTTCTGGGTAGAGGACATTGCTGACAGTCAAGAATCACCAATGCCTGTTGATCCCGGCCACATGGGGCAGCCTACTTGGGGCATGCCTAACGTGACTCAGCGCAACAGCAGGCTACCAATTGAAAACACCCGCCAAGCTCCCAGCCGTGTTCAAGAACAGGTTCCTAGCCGGAGGCCCGAACAGTCCGGGAGCTCTAGGTTCGATGCCCGTCAGATCATCAATAGAAGAAGAAAGGAACAAGATGTAAGGACACACTTAAATTCCCGGAGACAGGGGAAAGAACCCACTGAAGGGTCGTATCATAGCCCAGTCTATCAAGAGCGTTATGACTATGCCCAAGAAGGTTATGTTCGAAATGGCTCCGACTCAGCCCCCACCATATTCAAAACACCCCTGTCAGCTCGGATACTCGCTGTTCCTAACCGAAGCAAGGTGAAGGTACCAGCCATCAAAACTTTCGATGGGTCGGCGGATCCCGGGGAACATGTGGCATCATACAGAGCGCATATGGCCGTGAGCACCACTTGTGAAGCAATGCTTTGCAAATTCTTCCCTACCACCCTATCCGGGTTAGCATTGAACTGGTATACCTCGCTGCCACCGGGTAGTGTTGATAGCTTTGCGGCCCTCGAAGCGTTGTTCTTGGACCACTTTGTGGCATCAAAGAGACAAAGGAAATCCAATCTCCACCTAATGTCAGTCATCCAAAAAGAGGGAGAGACCGTGGTCGACTACGTTCAGCGGTTCCACGAGGAAGTACTATCCATACCCGGGGCCAACGATGCCACCACGGTCCCTGCCCTCATCAATGGGATACGGACACCCAAGCTAAAGTGAAAACTCTTGGAACACGACATCAATACATACTCAGAAGCCATGGAGATCATTCAACGATTCATAAGAGCATCCGATATATGCACTCCCCTAGATTCGAGAAGGAAAAAAGAAAAAATAGGAAGGTCACAGGAAAACACGCCTAACCGGCGAAACCAAGAAAGCCACGGCAGGGAAAGATTTAGATCACCCATGGGACCACCACGGGAAGATACTCGGAGGCAGGTTCACGCTTACCCGGCTCTAGAGGCAAAGGGAAGTGCTGAATCCCGCTTCAACCGTAGTCAAAAGGACATCTTCTACTCGGTAAGGGATCAACTGCCAACGCCACAACGGATTTCCACGTCCCAGGGCCGAAGGAATATGGATTATTGGTGCGACTACCACAAAGAACATGGACATACCTTGTCCCAGTGTCGTGAGTTGAAGAAGATACTCGACAAGATGGCCGACGAAGGACAGCTGAACCGATTCCTGAAGTACGATGGACGGCCACGGGAAAGAAGAGAGATTCCCCGGCCACGCAATGAAAGGCGTGCCGACGACAACGAGCAATCCGAGGCCACTCAAGGAGTGATACACATGATATCGGGAGGATACTCTGAATTCTTCGTCAGCAATCGATCTGTTAAGGATAGCGTTCACACATTGAATGTGATGACCGCGGACACTAAGAAAACAGTCGACGGCCCCAAAATGATATTTGGGGAAGGAAGCCAAGCGATACAGCACCCCCACTCGGACCCTATAGTTCTCACGCTCAAGGTTGGCTTGATGAGCGTGAGGAGAGTTTTGGTGGACACGGGCAGCACCGCCGACCTCATAACGATGGATTGTCTGAAGCAACTTAAATATAGCCCCGAACACCTTGAGAAGCTTGATCGCCCCTTGGTTGGTTTTGGAGGGAGTAGAGTCAGCCCGGCCGGAACCATTGTATTACCGGTGCGATTCGGCGACAGAGGTAACGGACGGACCTTGCCGGTCCGATTCACCGTCGTGGACATTGCTTTCCCATACAACATAATCATGGGCCTGCCGCTCATCAACAAGATCAAAGCCGTCATTTCGTCCCATCAGTTGCTCATCCAATACGAGAAAGACGACGGTCAGGTAGGCACCCTACACGGCGATCAGAAAATAGCAAGAGAATGTCAAGTGAATAGCCTCAAGTTGGGGGTTGGAAGTGATAAGAGCCCCGAGGGCAAGAAGAGAAAAATTGTCTCGGAATCGGTCATGCACGTGGCCGAGGACTATCAGAGGAGAGCTGCACAACCCCAACCTGTTGAAGGGTATGAAGAAGTTGCCTTATGGGGTGAAAAGAGAATACGCTTGGGCAAGAATCTCACTGGACTCGTGAAAGAAGACATCATCAATGTAATTCGGCAATATCGCGATGTGTTTGCGTACAAAGTAGAAGAGATGCCCGGCATACCTGCGGAAATAGCTTCGCACCATCTGGACATCAAGCCAGGGTACAAGCCGGTGAAGCAAAAATTAAGGCACCAGGGCGCCGAAAGGGCGTCCGCCGCAAAGGAGGAAGTGAACAAATTGATGAAGGCCGGATTCATAAGAGAGTGCAAGTACTCGGACTGGCTAGCTAACGTGGTGCTAGTAAAGAAGCCTTCTGGAAAGTGGCGCATGTGCGTTGACTTCACGGACCTCAACAAAGCCTGCCCGAAGGATGATTATCCCCTGCCCAAAATCGACAAGTTGGTTGATTCCACGGCAGGGCACGCACTGCTTAGCTTCATGGATGCAAACGCCGGATATCATCAAATTCCCCTCGCCGTGGAAGACAGGCCTCACACTGCTTTCATCACGCCTTCCGGGGTCTATTGCTATCTGGTGATGCCCTTCGGCCTAAAGAATGCCGGGGCGACATACCAACGCATGATTAACAAAGTCTTCAAAGAACAAATTGGAAAAAACTTAGAAGTTTATGTGGACGATATGATAGCCACAAGTAAGCAAGCGGAGGACCAGTCGAAGACCTCGTGAAACCTTCGAGACTTCTTGAAGGAATAGGATGCTGCAACCCGGAAAAGTGTGTCTTCGAGTGACGGGGCAAATGCCGGTTTCTGGTGGATGAGAGAGGAATCGAGGCCAATCGACAAAATCCAAGCAATCTTATCAATGAAATCGCCAGTTAAAGAGGTTCAGCGCCTAACCGGCTGCATCGCCCTAAGTCGATTCATGTCGAAGTCGGCAGACGGATGCCACTCCTTCTTCAAAACACTAAAGCGTAGAGGTTCATTTGGGATCGGAGGCAAGAAGCCTTCCTCAGTGAAAGAGCATTTGGCGGAAATGCCAAAGTTGGTGTCACCCTTACCGGGCGAGAGATTATTTTTGTATGTATCAGTCTCAGAATTTTCATTAAGTGCTGTCCTGGTGGCCGAAAGAGATCGGCAGCAGCTGCCGATATACTATATTAGCCACGCGTGCACGCTGGATGAAGACCGGTACTTCGGTGGTTGAGAAGTCATATTTGCTCGGTTATGTCGGTAGAAAGCTAAAACCATACTTCGTCTCACCCCATCACGGTTCGCAGCCTGACCCATGAAAAAGGTGCTAGAAAGTAAAAATCGCATCCGGATAGCGGATTGGGCCAACCAATTAGCGGACTACGGCCTCGAGTTTGAACCAGGGACTGACCATCAAGGCCAGGCTTGGCGGATTTCATTTCGAGCTAACAGGTCGTTAGAGCCCGTGCACACAAATGAAGAATGGAAACTATTCGTAGATGGGTCGTCAACACGAGATTGTGCGGGGCCGGCTGCGATCATCTCTCCTCACGCGCCGATTAGAACACGCGTGCGTTTGACTTTTCGCCACCAAACGAGCGAGTATGGCGCTCCTGTTGGGGCTCGGCGATATGCTTAGCCTCGGGAGCAAGAAAGTCATTGCTCACACCGATTCCCAATTGATAGCAGGCGGTGAGTGGAGAGTTCGAAGCAAGAGATGATAGCATGAAGATGTACCTCGCCAAAGTCAGAGAAGTCATGGAAAAATTTGATTCTGTCACCCTTAGCCACATCCCGAGGTCGGAAAATGCCCAAGCCGACGCCCTGTCAAGGTTAGCTAGTTCCGCCATCAGTAACGAACCTCGCCACATTGTTTGGGAAGTTTTACCTAGTCCCAGTATAAACGCTTACGTGGGAGGAGTCGACCGGGCCGACACATGGATGGACCCTTATATATCCTTTCATCGAGACGGTCAGTTGCCTGAGGACCCAGAGGAAGGGCCTATCCTGGCTAGAAAAGCGAAATACTTCGAGTGGTATGATGGGGCCCTGTACAAGAAGTCATACACTCACCCGTTGCTCAAATGCGTTACCCCAACCGAGGGTGACTATATATTAAGGGAAATCCATGAAGGGGCTTGCGGGATGCATCAGGGGATTCGGACACTTGTAGGCAAAGTGTTGAGAAGTGGATACTATTGGCCGAGCTTAAAGGCAGATGCGGAAAAACTTGTTAAGACTTGTGAAAAATGCCAGTTTTACGGAGAGGTGCCTCGCCGGCCTTCCAACTACCTATCTCCCATCCAGGCCATCTTGCCCTTTGATCGCTGGGGCATTGATTTGCTAGGACCTTTTCCCCCGGCCAGTGGACAAAGGAGGTTTGTTATTGTGGCAATAGATTATTTCACCAAGTATGTCGAGGCCGAGGCCCTCAGCTCCATAACCGACAAACAAGTTTGTCAGTTCCTTTGGCGAAACATCATCACTCGCTATGGGGTGCCTCAGGTCATCATTTCGGACAACGGCAAGCAATTCAATAGTGCAGCAACAAGGGATTATTGCTCGCGCTTCAACATCAACACCAGGTTTTCGTCAGTATCCCGGCCCCAAACTAATGGCCAGGTCGAATCAGAAAATAAAATCATACTTAATGGAATAAAAAAGAAATTAGAGGGAAGCCGCGGCAATTGGGTGGACGAACTACCGGGAATCTTATGGGCCAGCCGCACAACTGTCAAAGAAGCAACCGGCCACACACCTTTCTCACTTGTCTACGGCACTGAAGCCGTCCTCCCCGTCGAAGTAGGTATACCCTCCACCAGGGTGACCTACTATGACCATGAGGAAAACGATGCAGACAAACCCATCAACCTCGACCTGCTGCCCGAGATGCGAGGTAACGCCTTCCTGAAGTCCCTGGCTCAAAAACAAAGAATGACCAGGCAATTTAATAAATTAGTAAAGCCACGCCAGTTCCAAGTGGGAGATCTGGTCCTAAGGAAGGTAGAGGCAACGGGCAAGGCAACGGAAAAAGGAAAGCTGGGGAAGAACTGGGATGGACCCTTCAAGGTCACAAAGGTTATAAGACCGGGGACCTACGAGTTGGAAGAGAACGGTAAAACACTACCCAGACCGTGGAACTCTGATCACTTGAAGAAGTTTTATGTTTAGTTTGTCCAAGCCCAACACAAACTAGGGGCATATGATATCAAGTATTTGTGATAAGTATGTAGCTTGTATTGTACTTGGCCTACCTAATAAGGGCCTAACTCTTCAAGTAATCTATTCGGCCTACAACATTGGGGCCTAGCGGATTTATATATCGGTTCAATACTGTATTCGGCCTACGACAAAGGGGCCAAACTGATTTGCATTTCGTTTCCGTCGGCCTAACCGGCAACATAATTAAGCAAAAAAGACAACAGTTCAAGCTTCATAAAGCGAATTTGCTAACAAACAAAAGTACAAATTCGAAGACCGAAGCCCAATGTATCAAAAGGCCGAAGCCGCAAAATAAAGTTACAAATTCATTGGCCGCAGCCTAATATTTCAAAAGACCGAAGCCATACAAACAATATTGCAACATTACATCATTCTCCGCCAAGGAGATCTTCAACTGAAAACTCAACATCAGGGGTTGGCACAGGCATCGGTGAGTCAGGAGCAGCTGGGACCGATGGGGAACGGCGGCCCGCTGAAGCAGAAGGAGAAACAGGGACTGTCGGAGGTAATAGTGGCACGGCCTGAACTGGCGAAGCGTGGGGAGTTGGCGGCCTGGTTGGGATGGAAATGTCATAACGCTCAAAGTCGACATCAAACTTCTTCATGAGCTCAGCTGGTAACGCCTCCTCCCACGCAGCCTTCTCAGCCTCTTCATCTTCATCAGCAGCATAAGACTCCATCTCCTTCATTTCCTCGGTAGCCTCTTCCACGGCCAAGTCATGTTTCTCCTCCGCAACCTTGCTGAATGCCTCGAAGTCAAACTTGTCTTCGAACTCCTCGTGGGCATGCTGATACATCAATTCCTTGACGCGCATACCCTGAGAGTAGGCGTCGGCGGCCAGCTTAGACACATGCTGCCTACCCTCATCAGAAACGAGCCACTCCTTGGCAATCTTCTTCTTCAGAGCCAGTTCCCTTTCCCGCAACAGCACGGCCTCTTTCAGAAAACGACACTTACCATGCATTTTATCCAAAGAGTGCCGGAGACCTTTGTTCTCCCGAGTCAAGTTCATCACTTGATCGTTCTTGACGATCAATTTCCCGTTGAGCTCACTAACTCTTTGCTGAGCAGCGTTACGTTCAGCCTCAATCTTCTCCACTCCCACTGCCGTGGTCAATTCATACTGCATCCGAATGTTAAACTGCAAGAAAGATACATCTATAAGTCACGGACACTTTCATGAAGAGCTGTAACTAAAGAGTAGTTACCTCGGCCTGCAAAGATAAGAGCTCGTTAGTTCGGGTCCGGGCAGGGACGGACCCCAGCTGCTTGAGATCATTATCGGACACCAACTGCCCGAGAGCTCTCCTCCAGCGTATCCTTAAGTCCTTAGGACTTAGGTCAGAAAATGCTACATCCGAACAATGCACCACCCCGGTATCCCTCCGAGTAATCTCATACTCGGACTCGTCAGCAAGGGCTTTCCCTTTCCCCTTCTCCGTTGAAGCCTTGGCCATCTTGTGACTCGAACTCCCCGAGGGAGGGAGTGTCCTCTGGCGTTTGGCGATGCGCACGGGAATCGTAGGACCCTAGCAGATCACCGCTTCGGCTGAGACTCATCGAGATTCTTCAGGCAATTTCTTGTTTTTGCCATTCTAAAAAACAAAGAAAAAAGTTAACTCATGAAAAGCAACTGAAAGAAACCCCGGACAAAACAAAACATACCTTGGGGGGAGGAGGAAGCTTGGTGCCCTCGGCCAGAGCCTTTTTCTTTCGGGCATCAGCAGCCAGCTGCGCAAAGGTCATTGAATCCATAATGTCGGGATACTTCCTCTGCAGTTCTTCGATCGCAACAACTGCAAAAAACGATAAGGGTTAGTTAACGGCCTACCCAAGGAAGGAAAGAAATAGACGCAAGAGCTACTCACCCCTATGATACTTCGGGCTAATCCCTAGGGCCGACAAGAATAATTCGTTTTGAAGATGGGTCCTATCTATAACAAAATTCCTTTGTACAAACTGAGGCTTAAACTCTCCTAACTCTAAACCCTTAGTCGCATGCTCTATCACCAAAAACTCGTCTAGGTTGCACTGAGGGACATTATTGTTAAGTTGAAGGTTCGGCTGTTCATCGTGACTCGTCTTGAATGGCCACGGCTCGGCCCTATACAGAAAGACAAAGTCATTCCGGAACTTCTTCATACTATCCTTCAATTTATGCACTACCAAGAAACCCGTCCGGTGCTGGAAGCTAACCCAGCCGGGTCCTTGCTTAGATGTACATCTCCTTATTCTGAATATGTACCGGAAGGCTGTAAGAGTCGGCTCTACTCCCACAGCCGAACAGATGATTAAGAAGGCTACTATACATCCCCAACCATTGGGGTAGAGTTCGGACACCGTAATATTGTAGGCATTCAAAAGCTCTACCGCGAAGGGATGGAGGGGAAACCTAAGCCCCGTTTCCATGGCGTCCTTGTAAATGGCGATGCACCCTTCGGGAACATCCAAAATACTATCCTTCCTTCGGGGCTTCACTAAAGAATACCCATCCGGCAACGCCCATTGGCTCTTGAGCAAAGAAAGATTCTTGTCCAAAGAATCGCTCCAGATCGTCCTTATAAAATAGTTCGCCGGACCACAGCCTTTTTTGTGCCTCGGCCCCTCATATCGAGGGTTCTGACCCAGGTCAATACTCTTCCCAGTGGAGGTAGGAGCCATTTCTACAGAAGCTGAGGGATACGGCCTGTAGGAGGGGGGAACTATCATTATACCTTCTAAATTATTAACATTTACATCAAATTTACCGGGGGCAAAGGCAACGGTTGGTTCCCAGGGAAAAGGGCATAGTGTCTCCGGATAGCGAAGGGGGGATTCAAGACAAGATTCATTTGCATCATTTTCAGTAACGTAATTATAAACAGCTATGAAGTCAAGGTCAGCGCTATCATTGTCAAAATTTATGCAAGAAAAAGTGAAATCGGCCATTATTCCTATACGAGACCGGGGGAGAAAACGTACCTGGACTAAACAAGCAAGTGATGAGAAATCTCGAGTTTGAGGAAATTCTGGAGTTAATTTGAGACTTTTTGGGATTTTGCGGAAACGCTCTGAAAATAAGATTTTTGCAACAGAGCAAATGGGCCCCAAAACTTTGCTTTTATAGGAAATGAAGCTCTGGGCACGATTACCCAGAGGATTTGCATCGGTATAAGTGCCAGAAAGTTCCGAATACCTCACAACACTTAGCTAACTTTGCCTAAGTATGAAGAACAGGAGCCGGACACCTCGAGGGAGAGGTTGGTCCCTCCTATTCGCCAAGATAGTATTCTGCCACCTACCAAGATTCGGTCACCTCATTTGGGATGGACTCCTTGGTGTCCAATACCTCACAACACTTAGCTAACTTTGCCTAAGTATGAAGAAGTGAGCTGACACCTCGAGGGAGAGGTTGGTCCCTCCTATTCGCCAGTATAGTATTCGGCCACCTACCAGTATTCGGTCACCTCATCTGGGATGGACTCCCTTGGTGTCCGAATACCTCACAACACTTAGCTAACTTTGCCTAAGTATGAAGAACAGGAGCCGGACACCTCGAGGGAGAGGTTGGTCCCTCCTATACGGCCAGTATAGTATTCGGCCACCTACCAGTATTCGGTCACCTCATCTGGGATGGACTCCCTTGGTGTCCGAATACCTCACAACACTTAGCTAACTTTGCCTAAGTATGAAGAACAGGAGCCGGACACCTCGAGGGAGAGGTTGGTCCCTCCTATATAGTATTCGCCATCTACCAGTATTCGGTCACCTCGTCTGGGATGGACTCCCTTGGTGTCCGAATACCTCACAACACTTAGCTAACTTTGCCTAAGTATGAAGAACAGGAGCCGGACACCTCGAGGGAGAGGTTGGTCCCTCCTATACGGCCAGTATAGTATTCGGCCATCTACCAGTATTCGGTCACCTCATCTGGGATGGACTCCCTTGGTGTCCGAATACCTCACAACACTTAGCTAACTTTGCCTAAGTATGAAGAACAGGAGCCGGACACCTAGAGGGAGAGGTTGGTCCCTCCTGTTCGGCCAGTATAGTATTCGGCCATCTACCATTATTCGGTCACCTCATCTGGGATGGACTCCTTTGGTGTCCGAATACCTCACAACACTTGGCTAACTTTGCCCAAGTATGAAGAACAGGAGCCGGACACCTCAGTGAAGAGGTTGGTCCCTCCTATTCGGCCAGTCCAGTACTCGGCCACATGAAGGTATTCGGCCCCTTCCAGGGATGGACTCCTTAGGTGTCCGAATACACGCTCTCACTTAGCTAACTTTGCCTAAGTGTAAAGAGAAGGAGCCGGACACCTCAGGGAAGAGGTTGGCCCCTCCCATTCGGCCAGTACAGTGCTCGGCCACCTGAAATTGATTTGATTGATGTGATTGACATGACGGTGAACAGTAAGGTTTTGGCTATAAAAGGGCTCGAAACTTTCATTTTTCATCAACCCCACCACAAGAAGCCACTAAAAACCCCTCTTTGGGAAAGAACTTAAAATCCCAGAGGGATGTCCCATGGAGAATATGGGAATTGGGGGAAATGCCACGGCTTCACATATCAACTTTGCCCTTGCATTCGTTGGTGGGAGATAAACCCATATTCGCCCAAGAACAGTGGTATATCTTCCATCAACGAATTCAACGGCTTAGTTGAAGATGATTCATCAGCATCAGTACTCGGCCCACGAAGCAAAATAACTTTGTCCACGGTAAGTCCCCGGTCATGCAATCAACTTCTGACTCCCGCAAGTGTTCCCGGTATCTTACCAGTGTTCGGACACTTCTCCGTCCTCTTGATGCTCAGCAGACCTACGGTGCTCGGACCCCTAGGATCCCTTGTCAATTTTTGACCATAGGCCCGTTCTCCTATTCGGCCTTTCGCCTGCGCTCGGCCCTCACAAGGCCCCGGACAGGCCCCAGTTGAAGCCAGCAACTCTGTTTTATCCAAGTTTCCGCCCAAAGCTCGTTTAACTCTTACGATCAAAACGCCCTTAGCGCGTGGGGCTAATGTTACTGGGTCAAACACCCATTAATTACTTGGGCCACATTCTGAAAGCCCAAGATGATCTACACGTGTGAAATTACCAAAAAGCCCTTGGGGCTAATTCTTTCATGCCTTACTATTATAAATACCCAACTGTTCACCAAAATCTGATATGTTCAACTTCTCTCTCTAAAACATAACAATTGCGATTTGCTATTAATCTAAACACTCGAACTGACTTGAGCGTCGGAGAGGCGTTCCGGGACACGCCCCCGGACAGTCTAACTCCACTTGTTTTGCAGGTCCGTGTGCTTGGATACTCCTACGAATTCAAAAATTCAACCTTCCAGACAGGGAGACTTTGACTCGTATTCGACTCCGAAACACTAACGTAGATAGAGGTTAGCAAAAATAATTTTTAAAATCTAATTTTCAAGCCTAAATCTGTGTTAAACATGCTCTACGCCTCTTTATTCTCATTGTTTTTTCACGTAGTTTTCAAATTATGTATTCCAAGCTCAATATCAATCAATATATTTATATAGGAAAATACGAAGTAGAATAAAATAAAGATATTATTTCAGAATATTATATTTTTAGGAAGTTAAGATATTTTTTATATTTAGAATATTAATGTTATTTTCTTTTCTATTATATAGCTTTAGGTTAATATTTTGTTTCTTTATTTTTAGTCCTAATGTCATGTATAAATAGAGGTAATACCTCTCATTATTGTTCAACACAAACCAAGTATACAAAACCCGAATCAATCTTATTTTCGTATAATGATTTTCTACATGGTATCAGAGCCGTAAGGTTTTCCTAGACGGAAAAACTATATCGGTATTTTACCATTAATCATAATCGACTAAAATCAATCCAAAGAAAAGAAATCAAAACAAAACCAACCAAACCAACCAAAATAAATTAGATGGATAAGATGATGTTTTCATTGGCAGAGGTATAGGAAATTATCCTCCTTTTCCAACAAAGAAACCAAAAAATCGAAGCAAACCCCAAAATCAACGAATAACCAAAAGTTTCTGAAAAATTCAATGGAAAGAAATACACCAAGTGGTGTAAAGAAATAAAAGTTGAACTTGGCGATTAGGGGATGCTCAATCATATCACCGTCATTCCCCCGACGATCGTAACTCCACAATGGAAATAAGTGAGTTGTCTACTCTTTTGTTACCCTTGTCTAACCTAAAGCTACCCATATTGCCAACCCCCAACACATTAACCCGCAAACTAACCCACAAACCATATCTTCTACCCATCTACCTTAAACAAAATCAATCCAATTTTATCTTTGAATCCCAATTAATCCAAAAACCCAAAATCCAAATTGTTGATAAAAAACAAAAATTAAACCAACCCAATTAATTTTATGACCTTTTATCTGAACTCAAAAAACTAAAAGTCAATTATGACAAATTCGCCGAAGAGATCATCAAAATGTCTTCAGCAAAATCAAAAAAGCAACTAGTAGATTTTCTGTTAAAGGCGATTGGATCAAAAGCATTGAATAATATTGTGCAAGTTAGGTTTCGGTGATCCCCGAGACCTAACTTGAAGGGGAGTGTAGGAAAACAGGAAGTAGAATAAAATAAAGATATTATTTCAGAATATTATGTTTTTAGGAAGTTAAGATCTTTTTTGATATTTAGAATATTAGCGTTATTTTGTTTCTTATTATTTAGGTTAGGTTAATATTTTGTTTCCTTATTTTTAGTCCTAATGTCATGTATTAATAGAGGTAATACCTCTCATTATTATTTAATACAAACCAAGTATTCAAAACCCGAATCAATCTTATTTCCGCATTATGGTTTTTCACAATTTAGATAAAGTATATGATAAAATTTCAACGTTTCCGTTGAAATATTTTGACATGTAGATATACATGATGACCATGTATAAGTTTCTCTCTTTTTAAATACTTCATAATATTTGTTTGAGAAAAATCAAATAGGAACAAAACAATTATGATTCAAAAGGTTTAAAACAAATTATTTTTTAGAGTGTTGTCTTTAATCTATAATATATTTGTTTATTGATTTTGATTTTTATAAGTATGTTTGTTTTTTAAGTAATTTTGCTATGTTCAATAATGAAATATCAGTTTTTTTTATTTGTGTGTCCAAATGGACAAGTTTTACCCTTTTTAACAGTTGTACAATCCAACAGGTCTAACCTGACCCTGAAGGTTCGACCCGTTATTTTACGAGTTTCTCAGGTTCGATCATTTTTTCGAATTTGGGTCAAAGTTTCCAAGTTTGAACCCAGTTTTTTCAGTCGGGTTTCTGATCAATTTTCAGATGTGATCAATTTTTCTCAGGTCTAATTGTTACCCTTGTTAAACCCTTTTTTCTTTTTAGAAGTATTACACGATTCAACAAATAATCGACTACCAAAATTATCCCCATTTTCACTATTGTTTTTCAATCGGTCTCCTGAGAGACCGTCTCTTTGAGAGACGTTTCTCAGGGCCAGCCCATCAAACCTTAATGTCAACTTACTATATCCTTAATGCCTACTTATATTATTCTTAATGCCTTTTACAATATACTTAATGCCCACTGAAAAAGTACTTAAAATGCCTACTTACAATGCCTACCTACAAACTTAGCCTACTAGCTACTTACCATATCCTTAATGTCTACTTACATTATACTCAATACCCACCGAGTAAGTACTTAAATACTTACAATATTCTAAATGCCTCCTTACAATATTCTTAATGCCTATCAAGAAGCTTACTCTATATTTTCCTTTTTGGGCCAACCTAGTTACTAATTAGAGATGGTGTCTCAAAGAGACTATCTCTCACAAGAATTTGTGATTGTTTTTTGACACAATTTTCTAATATGAAGTTTTCCTTCACTTCTTCTTAAGTTAACGAATTTTTACCCATTACAAATTACTCAACAAAATGTTCATAATTTGATGGTAAACAAACAAGTAGAATCAAAGCAACATCCTCATATCTATCTTAACATCTAAACTTTGTAGGTTTAATAAAATAGAATTAATTTTTCTAGATGCTCTCTTAATGGTGTACTTGACTGCATTTGAAGACTTAATAATTGTTGTTTTAGAAGCAGTTTATCGGATAAAGATTTTGTCATATATAACGACTTCAATTTCAACCATAACTTCAAGACCGTAACCTAATCAACAACCTCTATTGATATGATCATTCAGACTTAGCAAAGTCGTAGAGTGATCCTTCTACTCCGTAACCTCTAACTGCCCTCACTCAATCCGTCTCTGGATCTCGAAGTAGAAGCTACACTTTTAAAGATCAACGAACATCAAATTTGTTGCTGCTTTAGAAATGCTTCCATTTTTATCTTCAATTGCCCTAAACTTTATTGCCACTAAATTTCTCAATTTTAATTAATGAATCTCTATCCTTTGTTTCTCTCAAATTACACTTTGAGGTGAAAACATGTGTTTTTATGCCAATTGTTGTGCGGACAGCGGAAGCAATTACCCAAAACAACCGAGAAACAATAAAGAAATAAATAACAACAAGAAATCACACTAACAATTTAACGTAATTTACTATCACTGTGATAACTAAGTTCTCCGGGCTAAAATAAAATTTTCACTATGTAATGAGAATATAGAAACATGATGATACAAAATAATTTTTCTGTTCACCAATTTTGTGACTGTTAATTTAATCTTTTTTTCTTTCTCTTCTTAACCCTAAACCTAAGTAATGGGATGTTCGTATAGTAACCCTCTTAACCCTAAACCTAAGTAATGGAATGTTCGTATAGTAACCTTTTAACCCTAAACCTAAGGGATGTTCGTATTGAATTTGTTGGATAAGGGGTAAAAAAAGATAAGGGTTGTAAATGAGTCTTGATTCAAAATTCATTTTCTTCCTTTTCTTTACCACTTACTAATGTTTTTTCACCACCGTGAAATTGTTGAGGACAGATTGTGAATGAACCATTATCATGATTTTAAAAAATTTGTAAATGAATTTTATTAATTACTTGTGAAGGTCCTAAACCATGTTCAGGTTTATTTACAAAATCATGAAAATGAATTATTATGTTGAAGTCTTATTGTTTATTTTAACTTATGGTTCATTTTTTTACCACTGTGATAAACTTTTAACATGTAAGGGTCCATGTTGGCATGTGTTTAATAAAATATTTATTATTATTAGGAAAATTTATCCAGAATAATCTCAACTATCATCGATTTTCCTACAATATTTCCAACTATCAATTAACCATGAATAATCCCATATATTCTATCATTTTACCTGGAGTGTTGACCGGTTACTAGCCGTTGCTTACCTTACCCTATAACCCAGCATCATCATCTCTCCATCTAATACTTCTCTCCTCCATTAAAACACATACCTAAGCACTCCATTGATTTCCAAAAAGAAGCAGTAAAGGAATCACAGAGATTAGCCTAGCATAGATCTAATTAAGAAAAAAAAAATTATAATGCATAATTGGAAATTAAAAGGGGAAATTTGAAACCCTAAATTAATTTTACAAGATTAAGAAAACTTAATATTAATTGCTATTGGAATGGAGGTCGAAAATCAGTATGCTTCTGTGAACCAGCGTTGTTAAAATTGATGAAGAAAGGACCAACTTGATTGAAGATTGGAGGTCTGCCTGCGATGGAATGGTTACTGGAATAGAAGGACCAAGCTTTGTTGAAGAAAGGACAAAGCTTTGGGATTTTTTAAAACATTTAAAAAAAGAAATCAAAAAAAAAGGAAATTAAATTACTTATTAGGAGCCGGTCACAAGTCATCCAACAGCACTCCGGGAAAACCGATACAATACATGGAATTAACCATGGTTAATTGATAGTTGGGATTATTGTAGGAAAATCGATGATAGTTGGGATTATTATGGGTAATTTTTCCTTATTATTATTATTATTATTTTCATGTGGTTGCATGTGTTTAATAAAATAAATGTGCGGGCCGGATCGGGTTGTACTTGATTTTCCTCGGAAGGAAAATATCAACTTTAATGTGATAACAACTTAACAAGGTAGCTAGTAATCAACATTTCAAAATATCTGTTCAACATGACGCACAAAACATGGTGAAGTAGATCGAAATTTTTATAAAAGGTAATATTGAAGGGAAACAACCTACCTGATAAATAACTAATATTGTCACAAAACCTATTGCATCTGATTGAAATATTTGAAAAACACAAATTCTTGTGAGAGACGGTCTCTTTGAAAGACCATCTCTTATTGGGTTGGCCTATAAAAAAATGTGAAGTAAGAGTACAAAGTAAGCTTTGATGGACTGGGCCTGAGAGACGTATCTCAGAAAGACGGTCTCGAGTTTGAAAAAACTCTGTACAAGTTGGATGTTTAAGATTATAGCAGATTAAGTCTTAAGTAGAGGAGTAGTTATTGTTTGAATTAGTCATTATTTAATTTCCTCAAATCCTTAATATTAGGATATTCTATTTTCTAATTATGTCATATATATGAGCTTACATTGTACTAAAATGTTTAAGAATAAAATATAAAAGTAATTTCAAACCCTAAACTTAATTTGTAAAATTCTTCAAGAGGTTGCATTTTAGAAAGTTAAAAAAACAAGAATTCCATTATTTATAAGTACAAACAAGAAATATAATTTTACAGACAAGTATAATGTAACTGAACATACAACAAATAACCATTTCAAACTATGTATACAAACAATGCAACGCACTCTCAAATAATACACCAAATGCTAGGCCAAAATGCAATAATTCCTAAAACTAAACCGAAAATAAATAAGAAAAGAAAAAAAAACAAGAATGATCAATATTATTATTACAAAATGTAAGATGAAAATGATATAGTAATATAGTATATCATACATGTAGTCATGGATCATGAGAATGTTTTAGTGGGATGGTGGTGGTGCCACAGAAGGTATAGTCGGGAAGTTAGTCGGAATCGTAGGCATAGCCGGAAGAGGAGGCATTGTGAGTTTTGGAGTGGAAGGTAAAGATGGCATTGGTGGCAAAGCGGCTTTTGGTAGAGCTGGGGCTGCCGGCAATGGTGGGAGTGCTGTAGGCTTTGGCAGGCTCGTGGCAGTCGGGATTGTGGGCAGGGGATTAGCCGGTTGTGGTGGTAATGCTGCTTGTGGAAGAGTCGGCATTGCTGGCTGTGGTGGTAAAGTTGCTTGTTGTAGGTTTGGCAATGCTGGTGGGAGTGCAGCGGGTTGAGGAAGGGTTGGGATTGTTGGCATTGGTGGGAGTACAGCGGGTTGAGGAAAAGTCGGGAGTGCTGGCATTGGTGGCAGTGCAGCGGGTTTAGGAAGCGTTGGTATTGTTGGCATTTGGGGCATGCTCGGTGCCTGCAGAAGGTGTCGAGCTGCTAAGCTCATCTCAAAATGAGTCGATATTGACAAAGTGAAAACGAAAATTAAGACGAGGCAGTGCTT
Source organism: Amaranthus cruentus (assembly GCA_019425755.1). Lineage (NCBI taxonomy): Eukaryota > Viridiplantae > Streptophyta > Magnoliopsida > Caryophyllales > Amaranthaceae > Amaranthus > Amaranthus cruentus. The sequence goes on from CM033452.1 coordinate 11,704,367, forward strand.
TGGAATTGCCATTTTTGTTAGGAATAGGATGAACTATGAAGTATGAAGTAAGAAGTAAGAAGTAAGAAGAGGTTGTTTTGGGATAGTTGGTTATGGAATTGGAATTTATAGGAAGAATTTGGTGTGATGTAGTTGGCCAAAAAGTGGACAAGTTTTTGTTAGTTTACCTTCTTAGGTGACTAAATTATGTGTCAGCAATGAAGCAAAAATTTAGTATTATGTTTAGTTGGAATATGATTTATGTCAAATGTCAATGGGTTATTGAACAAACTTTATAGTTTAAGATGGCGTGAGGGTTTCAATAATACTTTATGCTCCATCTTCTAAAGTTTTGTATGGTAATCTCATTGTTGAACCATTTTATTTTGTTGTACCATGAGATTTTTTTCATGGTCACCTACCATTTCAAATTATCTTATATAATTTTTACACATTTGTAAAAATTATTTTTACATCAACATGATATAAGAAACGATTATACATAATTGAATGATTATAACATATTCTTATTTAAGATAGTTTTATTATAAGATAATTTCAAATTAGACTTCATAGTTTGGCAAAATTAATTAAAATATTCATGTTCTTATTTAAAATACTCATTTTTTAAATTTTGAGCTTTTTGTATCAATATATTTCATATTAAGACGGCCTCAAACAATATTTGTAAGAAACTATTGTTTTTTGGGTCATTATGGTCCTAATCTACTTTGAAGCTGAGTGAAAATTTAAAAGAAATAAGTAATTTAACATAAGAAAATCTCAAAATAGGTATTGTTTAAACATGTTTTCTAACATAAGCACTTTAAGCCCAATGCTAAGGTTTGACATATGTTCGCTCTTAGTAACAACGGTCCATTATTAAGCTGAGTCAACAAAAGTCAGCCCAGGCGGGTTTTGATAACAGCGGCCGATTATTGGGCTGACTTTTGTTGACTCAGCTTAGTAATGGGCCACTTCAAATGGACCGTTCTTACTAACACAGATCCATTAATAAACTGAGTCAAAGAAAGTCTGTCCGATAATCGGCTGCTGTTACTGTGATACCCCGATTTAGCTTGAAAATGGATTGATAGACTACTCATATCAACAAGGTGCATCTTCTTTTCATGGGGGCCCATTTGTTAAGAACTCCACAGTTAAGCGTGTTTCGTGGAGAGTAATCTTAGGATGGGTGACCTCCTAGCAAGTATTTTCGGGTGCGCACGAGTGAGGCCAAAGTGCGTTGAAAAGACTTGTGTTGGTCTGTTTGGTCTGTGGGTCCAGTCTACAGTCTTTATGAATAGTCATCGCTCATTGGTATTCCGAGAGGCCGGGGTGTGACAGGTACTAACAGCGGCCAATTATTGGACTGACTTTCTTTGACTTAGCTTGTCGATGGACTCTTTGATCGCACTCTCCTTTATGGTATGAGTTGTCGTCGTTCTTCCCTCCCCTGACCCTGACCATAGTTTTCCATGAGCGGGATACTCTGGGTATGATGATGATGGTGGTGTTGTTAGTAAGTGCAAGCATATACCAAATCTTAGCATTGGGCTAAAACTAAAAGTACTTATTTTGAAAAATATGTTTAAACAATGTTTTTTCTATATTAAATTATTTTTTAGTTTCAAATTTTCAAGCTGAGTCTACAATTTACATCAATATACTAGTATTCCCAGCTAGCCCACTCATTTAACAACATTTAAGTGAAAAGGATTTAAAATAAAATTCAAAGTATGGCTAATTATATGGGACAACCGAGTAATTATATCATTACGTGTGTAGGTTTCTTGTAATCAAATTCTTCTTGACCCGACTTTAAAATGAATGTAAAAATAGGTAAAAACCTTTGTGAACAGAAAACCCGATCTTTAATCGACCAAAAACACATAATTCGAATTTTAAAATTAATCCGATGACCCGAACAAACACCCTCTATGCTGCTTCACCTTTTCCCTCAACCTACGTTTCATACAAACAAAAACATATATCTCTTATTTTGATTAGGCCAATAGGTTATAGTTTAGTTTTGCATTATAATAGACTGTATGAAAATAACTCATTAAATTATGTGTACTTATATATATAGAGTCATTATCAAGAGTCAATTGAAAACAACCTCTTTATTGACACCAACATGAGTAAGATTAAGATTGCGTATAACCGACCCTCTCCTATATGAGTCACTTAATTACACCAAGATAATGGGCTTGTAATATATGACACACTCAATCTTAAACATGCCATTTGGCATTTATAGGGAATATATATACTTTGTGAAAAAAACTAAATTGAAATCTAATTGAATCAGATTTTAATTATTATTTATGCAAGACAAATTTAAGTGCTAAAAGCATTAAAGTTTAAGTTGTACAAAGCAAGCTTCTAACTCAAGCAGATATAAGATGGATGTAAGTATATATCAGTTTAGTTTTTTTAATTGCCCAAACTTAAACTTTAATGCTTTTAGTACTTCAATTTTTTTTCCGCGATTGATTCATACTTATAATTATTCGACTCGACCCGACCCTTTACACCAAGCCCCGTTAATGACCCGTCTCATTATTGACCCGACTTGCTAATAACCCGTTAGAATGTGACCCGACCCTTGACCCTTTGGGTCGACCCGCCCCATTGAACACCTTTAGATGTAACCAAATGAGTATAACGGTGATAGATAGTAGGTGAGGATGAGTCTGATTATGCAACAATGTGAGCAAGCATGAGTGGTGGCTTGCTAACTATTGGGAAATCCTATGAATCAAGCATATTGGGAAACAAGAAAGGCCCCAGCATCAGCACATGGAGACCCAAAAATTGCTGGTGCTATGCCAAAACACATGGGCATGGGTCTCTCAATAGGACCATAGCAGGAAACAATCATGTGATTACAGATTACTCCAAGCACTATTTGAGTTTACCCTCAAAAGATCGAACATATAACAAACACCGCCACTCCCTCGACCCTCTATCTCTTTTGAGTTTACCCTCAACTTTACAAAAACATAAAAAGTGAGATACTCTAGTACTTGCTCAATGTTCTATCTCTTTGCGCTTATACTTCATAAGAGTCGAAACTCTAAACATGACGAACTCATAGGGAAGGGGTACTATCTAATAAACGAGAAACTTCCGCACTTTATGTATTGATGTTAAGAGAATAGAGATAATAAACATAGAGTTAACAGTAAAGTACAAGGGATAACAAGACCTTGCTGTAGCAGAATGGCAACTTCTTGTTCAGCAAAGAGCCAAACATAGCAGATTACGCCCAGATCACATCGAGTTTAAAATAGCTCAGGATATACACACAAGATTGGGAACATAGAATAGGAAGTAGGCAGCAAATAGCAATGAGCTGTATCTACAGGGCTGTAGATATCAGAGGGGAATAAACTCCTTAAGAACACATTAGATTTTCAAAAAAAATGGGGCGGAATGGAAACAAGATGTATTGATACACACATTTTTGCTTATCTATGTTGTTTAAACTCCTAAAAATTCATGTTTCGAAATGTTGTATGTCTAATCAATAAGTTCATGTCTTAAGTCTAGATTCATTAGACTATTTAATGTTTGCAATTAAATAGTTTAGATCATTAGAGGGGAATAACAATTTATACTTACAGTATTTAATCTTTGGTCATGTGATTACTATTTAATGTCAAAGTACCATATAGATCATAGATAAACATTGCAAAAGAAAGCAGAATAAAGCACAAGCACAAGCACAAGCAAGAGTTTCAGAAAAGAGAGGTCAGTTGTTCAGTGTGCACGAAGATGGCCAAGAGTCAAACTAATGAATGCTCAATTGATAGTCGGTACAGTAATCACATGACCAAAGATTCATATCATTTTACTCAACTTTAGATCTTGTATGTATCAAATTTGAGTAAGAATTTGATCAGTGTTCCGTGATTGATGAGATATGGGTATATCATTCATTTTGAAGGCAATACTTGCAGTATTTTAGATCCTTTCCTTCTCAGAAAGAAATGACAAGTTTTCTTACGAAAGATAAAAGTTTCGTATTGCATTGGTCTTATGCACCATGTCATGATTTTAAAGCCAAAGTAGATAAATCAGTTCTTCAACAAGAGAATGGGTCTCTTAGTACTTGTATCAAAATTAGATTTGCAGAACAAAAATTAGAAGATAAGAATGCAACAGGACCTAAGAAAAGAAGCGTATCACAAATTCTAGAAGTGGATGAGATTTAAGATTGAGTCATGCCACATAGCAATCATTGAGCCGAAAAAATATCATAAAGCAGTTTCGTATCCATAAAGGAAAGTTGTCATGGAAGAAGAGAATAAATGATCGAGAAAAATGAGACATGAGAACTTGTGGAGAAGCCAACTGATAAGAAAGTCATTGGAGTAAAAGATAAGACTGGTACTCATCATTTCAATCAAGAATAAACACAATACTTGTATTACTTTGATCTTCATCTCTTAAAATTCTCTCTAGTGCTTCGACAGAGCATCATCCATCCTATTATGAATCATGTTACCATTGGGTTCATTCAGCATTCTAGTTAGAAAGGCAAGACTTCTATCATTAATCTTTCCATTCCCTCTCTTCTCTTGGCAAAACAAAAACAAATATACTAATAAAACAAGCAGAAAAAATCAGCCTACCAATTTTTTAGAAGCCGGAGAGCCGGACCCAAGTTTCTCGTTTGGAAAAAGTCCTCTGGACTACAGGGACTGTAGTCATGAGCTAGCAAGTTCTTGACAGATCCCATAGAACATACATAATGATCAATGAGTAGATGAATGGAACAGAAAGAGGGGAAAATCAAGGGTTTCACCCCGAATTCGAACCATGCACATTATGCAGTCCAGAAATGCTAGGGGAACGACACCCTTCCATAATCTGGAACAAAAATTAAGCACTTGGATTAGCATAACACAAGGCCAAATCGGCAGCAAGAGAACTGTTGTAGCCTGTTATTGATAACCTTACAGCTTAGCAACAGATATGACAGTCCCATTTCCATGTAAACATCATCTGTATGCACAAAATACAATCCACCTCCACATGCACACAAACCTTCAACCAATCACTCGGATAAACCCTACAAGTGAACAATGCATACGGAAAAGGAAAAACAGATCCTTGATCTTACTACATTGCTTATGCTTCTCGTTTTCTTTGATGGTGCAGAACTTTCTAGAATAAGCTATAATCGTGCAAAAAAGTGGGGTGCAGTCATGGTCGTAAAACCACCTTTTGTGGTTGATGTGGACGGTTTTACGAATGAGATTTATATAACGGCTGCTATAACCTCAAAAGCATTTACAATGTGGTTGCAACATGGCGATGCGGTTTATTGTTTGCACTATGGTTGAAAAGGAATGTTACATTTGTGGGCCTCAAGAACTAACCGAAAAGCAAGAAACAAATCCAAATTCAGTATTTCGACAACGAAGTTATTTAAGACTTGCATGATCTAGCAAGGACACTTTGAATAGTAGTGGAGTGAAAAAGAAGACCATCACAATATAAATAGGCATCTGTTAAATCACAACAGGCCAAGACACAAAAACAACAATGCCAAAGGCTAAATACTGAGATTTTGCTACATAAACCAATACATCAATTCCAATAGTCCCCTACATGGATTCCCTTTTTCCAATCAATCCGTTGAAGCCATATCCATGGACAAGGTATATCCATATTAGAAATTAACATGATGAAAATCCAAAAAAACTTCAACAAACCCACCAGTTTAACACCCATTCTTCCCCAAGGATTTTGCCTACATATAAATTTCAATCTCTTCATCATATTTTTCAAACTTTAACAGTGATAAATAAATGAAAGTCCAGGATTGATATCTGACAGACAGACCCAAAGCAACATCACTTAGAAAAGCTCTGCTTCTGAATGAATAAATCGTAACAATTTTGAGACTCTCTCATCAAGGACCAATCTCATACTCATTTTTCATCCACTTGAATCATACATTCGACCATAATAATCTATCTTAGCTTCCTTGGAAAGTAAATCCAACCTTTCTATTCATTTTATTAATGGTATGTTCCGACTTCTGAGAATTCTATTGGATATTTGTGTATAATAGCCACACACATTAACAAAACTGATTGTTATCAAAAACAAAAACTACATAAAGAACTACAGGGTGAAATTCTACTATTATTAGAATTAGGCATCTCATCAATGATAATGTACATGCAAGAAACTCAAAAAAAAGGTATCTCCACACAAAGATCCAAATATCAAATACACCTTATGTCCCTTTGAGATTGCTAGCGATAGGTGTGAGGGAAAAGTATCGGTAGCAATCTATCCCAAAGGGGACAGACGAGTATGTTAATAATAACTCTGAAATTTAACGGTACATCAACAATGCACAAGTTGCTCATCTGTTTTTTATGTAACAAGGCTCAACAAATTCAATAGTAGTATATCAACCTAAAGAAATCTGCAAACAAGAAACAGAATCTATGCGATTGGGATACTTAATGATGCAATACAAAATATAAAATTTGCTGAAACTTAGAGAGTAAATCAAACACTTAAAACACAGAAATACATTTCATTCAACCAAGTTGCTCAAATAAATCAAAATTAGAATGCAGAAAACCAAAACACAGCACTTTATGTAAACCAATTACTAGTTACTAGTTATTAACTAACAAGCAACAATGAAAGCACCCAAGAAATCAGTCCATTAAAGACCAAATTCAACCTTGCATTACTTCAACCCAAAAAGGGCAGCCAACTACACAAAAAATAGGCTAATCCCATCTAAATACAAAGTTAAGCTCCTGCCATCTACAAGACAGCCTTTTAACCCAAAAAAAAAATAAAATGCTTGACTGTCATCCACCATAAACAGCTACTACAATGTTTGTTTCAACATATCTACATTAGCTATATTCAACTGTAAAGCATACCATGAAACTGACCTGCACCTTGTTTGTTCTACCATACCATCCATTAGAGTCCACCATCAGGGCCAAGTCCAACAAAAATTTCACCATTCTCCTCGAAAAAGGCCATGTTTTCGTTTTCGAAGCAATTTCCATCCACTACACCAGCATGATCATCCTCAAAGACATCTTCCTCATCTTCATCTTCATTAGCATAATTCCCATAACCATTAACAGCATTACCATCATTATCCCTCCTTCTACTCATCAATTTTTGAGCATTCCTAGCAACCGATTTTCGCTTCATCATCCTAGGATTCCCAGCATTTTCCATATTCTCTGATTCATCACTCTCATCCATAACCTTTACAAAATCATCAAAACCATGATTATAAACATAGTTATCATTTCCATAGTCATTACCAACACCATTAACATCATTTAAATCAACTCTACCAGCATGATTTTCCCCGCTATTTTGGACAGGAAACATTCCTACAATAGGTGACCAAGATTCAAACGTTTCCCCGCTTCCAGAAGAAAACCCTAATGGGAAAAACCCAAACCCACTAAACCTACCTTTTTCCAATTCCATCTTAGGAAGAGAATTCAAAGAAACCCCATGAAAAACTTTTCTACAAATCTGATTTTGACACCTCAAACTACACCCTTCATAAACCTTAGAAAATTCATACATGTAAAAACAATAAGGGCAAAATGTCCAAAAAGTTTCAATATTTTCATCTTCAATTTGACCAGACAACTTCGAATCAAACTGGGTTTTTCTTGTAGGGTCAGATAAACAATCATAAGCTTCGATAACCAAATTAACTGCTTCATCAGCTAATGATGATCTACCCTTTACTGGGTCAAGAAGAGATAGAAGGTGCTTAAATCGAGATTTAATCAAAGCAGTATCATTAGAAAAAGTGTCAATATGAAGAATTGAGTAGTAATTTTTAGGAGAAGATAAGATATTGGAGATTGCAAGAAGTTGGGATGCATGTTGATGATTAGAAGCACAATTTGGGTCGTTCGGTTGTATAGATTCAAGAACATATTGACTACAAAGAGAGAAATTTCGAAGACGAAGATGGGATTCAGCTAATTGGAGAAGTTGGGGAGGCGATAAATTTGCTTCTTGTTGGGAAAAAGATGAAGGTTTTTGTTGTCTGTTCATGGTGATTTTTGAGGGTTGAAGATTGTGGGGAGAGAAAAATGGAAGAGTTTTGTGTGATGGTGGTTTGGTCGGTGGATGAAAATATTGAAAGTCTTGCTTTAGTCAATGTGGAGTGACAAAGCAAATGCAATGAGAGATTGAGACGTGTTGTTTTAGGAGATATAATACAATTTACACAATGTATGAGATGAGATAGGAAAATCTAGAAAAATTACGATGGGAGCTCTATAGTTACTTGGTTTTCACTACCAATTTTAAAGTACCTAATCATGAAATCTAAAGATTATAAATGATTAGCATTGTTTAAGTTTTAGTTCAAGTACTTATTATAAAAGCTTCATCTTAAGGGTTTTTGTTTAAGTTTTATTTTTTGATATAGGGTTGAATTTGTTGATGTGAGATTAAGTTATTTTAATGTGATAACCTGTATTACATACTTACATATATATTGTAGTTTTTGAGGGATCCATGATATTGAATTATTGATTGTCTTACGGATCAATAATGAGATCTTGATAGTCGATAATAGGATGTTAGACCTAATTCAAAAGATAGAGCTATATCACATATACAAATAAAAGTAGAATTCTTATACCTTCTATTTCAGCGTGGGTGAGGCTACAATGTCACTTTAGAATATTGTTGTATTGTTACTTCACATCTATGAAGATAATACTCCTTTGTTTTCTTATGTTCTGCTCAAGTAGATTTACGAATTATAGTAACTTTGACTATATTTCTTATCGATCTATATGAAAAAACATATTCATGTGGAATCTTAATAGATTCATCTCAATATATACTTTTTAAATATCAATTTTTCAGAATTTTCAAACACTCACAATTATTATTATTTAACTTTTAAGTATGCATTGAAATCAACTCTCTATTCAACTCTCTATTCTAAACCCTAGCCACCGCAATTTTTTCTCTCTTCTCTCTAAAAAAACCCGAATATCTATAGTTAGTTTGGGGCTATCATCAATCTTTAAAGATTGATGGTAAGCCCCTAATTTCTCCCTTTTAAGTTTTTTTAATATGAATAGAATAAATTTTTATCCTCTCCCTATAAGAGAGTTGTTCTACCCATTCATTGGGTTGATTCTACCCATGTATGAAGTCTCTCCTTGTGAGGGTTTGGAGTTATGAATTTTGGTCTTTAGTTGATTTGCTGGTAGAGATTAATGCGATGATGCAGCAGACACCGAAATTGCAATTATCATCAACTACATCAAATTCAATTCTATCTCAAGACTACAACAGATCGAAAGACCCCCTCGTAGAAGGCTGTATCAAACAGCGATGTGGAAGGTGATATTCAGAATTGTCATATCTCATACACAACGATCGTAGTTTTGTTATTTTTGAATTATATTTGGTTTTAGTTGCTATGTACTTGCTAATTTTTATCTCTGATGTAGATGTCGTATGACTCTTTATTAATGAATTAGATATTATTCAAAAAAAAAGTATGCATTGAAATCCGCAAAAAAAGGTGAACGGGAAGAACAAACAAAAACAGATGGAGTATTATATATATAGGACATACCTTCATAATATGGAGCTTTGTGTTGAATCAAGAGCCAATTCCCGCGGTGTTGATGACGACTTTGAGCACCTCGTAGCTCACAGATGTCTTGCACACTCGAGAGTGGTGCGAAGCATGTCATGAGTTATGGAGTGGTAAAGTTTGGATCATTTGATCATGTGGTGATTGATGAAGAGTTGGAGTGCAATGGGGAAGCCAAGACTTAAGAGGAGAAGGCCTGGAAGTATGCTCGACCAGGCGAGCAGTGATGAGCCAGTCGAGCAGCAGCTCGAGCCAACTTCCAGAAGCCGTCCAGTGAAGTCAGACCCTCCGCTCGACCCGAGCGAGGAGCAACAGAGTCCTTTGCGTACTTTCTGTTTGGGCTCCAAGCTCTTTTATCTTAGGGTTGTCTAAAGTGTCTTAGGGCTATATAAGGAGTCTTAAAACATTATTACAGTATTGTGAGAGGCATATACAAGATTGAAAGCTAGGGTTTACACCATAAGAGCTCTTCATCCTTGTTTATGCATATTGTGTGAGATTGAGTTAAAGGTTCAATCTTTTGCTTTGAGAGTGTGTTCTTGAAGCTTGTAAGGTGAGTCATTTTGTAATGTTGATTATATAAATAACAAGATACTTTATTTGAGGGAGAGGTATCATTAGATACCTCATATTGTTGTGTTTGTTTCCTTTGTTGCATGCTTTTTTTTTTTTTGTTGCTTGTCTTTGCATCATTTTGTTAGTTGTTTCTTCACCATTTCATTAGCCCATCCACAACACTTTGTGGTTTTATTTGCTTAAAGATCCATTTAAGCCATTATTGATGTTGTCCCTGAACTTAATTTGGTGGAATGATCATTTTTCAAAGCTATTTGCTGAAGTTGATGACCATAAAATGCGTTACTATTCCAAAGTGTATATTCTCTAGCTCATATGTACTCTACTCTTCGTCTACAAGAGTAAATACCCCTTACTGCTAATCTATCTCTTGCTTCTAGATTCAAACACAACGCTATTTTTGAGAATCATTTTGGTAGCACACGCAAAAAAGGCTCTTTTTCAAATTTTCCCTATTATGCACCCCACTGTTATTTTGTAAAACTTCGTAAATTAGTGGAGTATAAAAAAGACATTTTGCCAGGATAACAAATGAAGTGAAATCTGTTTAGTGAAAACGTATCAACGTGGGAAATGATTGATCAAAATTTAAGAACATTACATGAGATTCATTGAACGTTAAGTTCCATGTAACCCTGCAAAAAGTCATCCAAAAGAAAGCTGAACGAATGTATGTTAAAGTTGGTGATATAAATTACAACGATCAGATTTCAAAAGCAAGCAGATTTCAGAATTTTCATCTGCAGATTGATTTATCACACCCTAATTTTCCATAATGAATTCTGTTGCTCCCCGGAAAATCTTGGGCACCAGCCTCCAAGGATTCAGGATTTTTAATAACACTACTCGAAGATTCAGATGTTCAACTCGTATAGCAATAAAGATTTGTGACAGTCTAACCGAAAGAAAGGAGAGACGCTAACTCATCATATTCATCCCTACTTGCTCATCGTATATACCTTGTTATCTGTCAAAAGAAATCATAACAAAAAATCTACTAGTCCCTAGCAACCTCCGCATCCCAATAACGAATGACTAACGATCCCTCAAACGTGTCTGTTCAACATTAGAGATGGAGTATTATTCGTCAATGACTTTCCTCCGTACTGATTCTGACAAATACCGTCTTCTTCATACACCACATATGGACCGAGGATATGTACAGAACAGTTATGACCACAATAGACACGCCAATATAAACACACACTGTTGTTGCACATACATAGAGGTACCTGAAATCACACACACTGTTAGTTATCATGCTTGCACATAGAAGCAAGAAGAAACAAACACAGCATATAAAAAGGCCATATAAAATGCATTCAGTATTCTCTCTCTATAATGTGCCCAACATAGTGCAAAAACAAGGTCGTTTTGTACTGTATCGGCTGAGTTGTAAGGTTTTCAAATGTACCAAACCAATATTGCTCGCATAGTTGATCGACCAATAGTTAAACAAGAGTTCAACGACAATACTTGAATCAACATAGTGCAAAAAAGGACCTTATTGCATTGCAACAATATTTCACTTCATTTACATTTGGATGAAACTAATATTTAACAAATAAAATAAACTCACCATTGCCTAAACAAAAATAGATATAATTGAACTTAACCTGAACTCAAGGTTCAATTGCAGTGAAATTGACCTGATCAATATAACTGATTCCATCCAAATCGAAGTTAACTTGTAATAGGATTTTATCCAAATCAAAATTAACCCGCTGCCGAAGATCAAGCGACCCAAAACACATCTAACCCAACATCAACTCGCTCGAATCTTATCAAATCTGTTTCACAAACGATGTCTATTAAACCGACCCTAAACTGATATCAACACAATGATATCCGGACCGAACATAACTCAAACTGAGCCACAAGTGAACCAAGTGAGAATATTAATTGATTTGGAACTAACTTGATTTTCAACCGAACTAATTTTTACCCACCCGAAACTGATCCGAGCACTCATTTGGACACCTCTAGTCACTACATCATAATGACTGGTACCGTGATCTCTACCGAAACCGCATTTTGGCACTATGGCGCCCAATACAAGTTATGCTTTAAAATCTCTGTTTCCCCTCATTTTAGCATGTGTATGTAGAACTTGTCCTCACCAACATATTTTCAGTTATGACCAGTTCAATTCAATTCAGTTTTATTCGAGACAATCTCATGCGGCCGTCCTATATTTAGGACATGATAAATGGGCCAGCTCACTATGTGATTAGTTTTAGCGCTTATGTGATCACATTTATGTGATCACTTTCAAGGCTTATGTGATCTTTTTTTTAAAGCATATGTGATCACTTTTTGCTATTGTAAGTGATTACTTATAAAGCCTATGTGATCATTTTTAAGACATATGTGATTACTTTTAAGATCTATGTGATCACTTTTTGAGGCCTTGTAATTATTTTTTATTTACTATGTGATCACTTTTAAAGTATATGTGGTTACTTTAAAAGCATATGTGATCATTTTTAAGACTTATGTGATCACTTTGATTATTATAAGTGATTACTTTTAAAGCCTATGTGATCACTTTCAAAGCCTATGTGATCACTTTTAAGGCCTATTTGATTACTTTTAAGGCGTATGTGATCATTCTTGATTTTCAAGTTCACCACCTCCACCACCACCATAAAACACAATCTCCATAAGCTTTAATAGTGATCACATAATAAAATAAGCACATATGCCTTTCAAAGTGATCATATAGGCCTTAAAAGTGATCATATAACCTTAAGAGTGATCACACAAGCCTAACAAAAAAGTGATCACATTAGCTTTAATAGCGATCACATATGAAATAGCGTCCTAAGTTTAGGAATGTCCTAAACAAGAATCTGCAATTTTATTCTGAGAAATTCTATATAGTTTAGATGAGGTTTCATAAATTTGCCCATCACTTTCACTTGCACTTTCACAACGTCTTACAAGTTGACAAGTCTGCTGAGCCAGAGTTCATGATACCATAACAATGCAAGCATAATGCAAACATAGTATACACTTACTTGGGAGAGAAGACGCTCCATATAAACAAATGGTTCCGCATCTGGAGCAATACGATAGTATATGCGACTAAGAGAACAGAATTAATGCCCAGAGGAACAAGAATAGGAACAGCAAGCAACAACTTCAACAATTGCCCAAAATCCATGGCGTAGTCAAGTCCATAAGAACTCTCATCTTTCAAGGAGATGTACATGATCAAAGACAGAAGCACCAATATTGGTGATGCATAAGTGATGCAGAACATCAGTATACCAGACAATAAGGTTGAGTGGCTTGAGATGCCCTGGAAGTTTACAATTTTTATAACTCTGTTAATGTATCAGGAAGGGCAACAAATAATAATTATAATAATATAAATAATAGTAATAAAAACTGAAAGTGGAGGATGCAGACTCATGTTCTATCAGCTGACTCACAATGAAAGCTCCAGCTACATCAATGGTGGCAAGAGTGTTGGTATTGCCAAAACCAAAATGACCAGCCATGCCAACAAAATACAATGCCGCAACCTAAGAGATGAGCATCATTACCAAGTATTAGCAGTTTAGCGCTGGCTATTAAACATATTTGACATAATGAAAAAACAAGACATCTCTGTTTTTGAATCACTACATAATTTGGTCTGTAAAATATTGACGAGAATCCCCAAAGTCAACGATTGTGAGCCTGTTATACAACTAAATTACCTCAACCCATGGCGTTTGATGCACTCCATCACAAGAAAAGTACATTACAGCTGCTGAAATCTGCAGCAGCAGCAGAAAAACTGGCATCGAGTTGAACGGTTGCTGCAATAACAGCTGCAGCAGAGACCACGATATCATGTATGCACAGCCAGTCAAATAGAAGGACTCCTTCAATCCTCTTGAAAGATGGATTATCTCATTCTTAGCTGATTGAGAACCAGCTAACAGTCCATTAGATGCTGATTTACAAATGGAGACAGCAGAAAACCACGGAGAGGCTAATACTGTAAAGCCTGTTGCAATGCTCAGAGCAGTGTATATAGTTTGAGCCATGAATGTTGCGCTATGGCCAGATGCCAGGAAAACATTATCCTGATATGTCATGATGTGTTGCAAAACTAAGTACCCTGATAGAAGAAAGATGAGCTGGAGGAGGCTGCTGAAAACTCGGTTCAACCTTGACCTAGAAAATGCAAGTATACTCAAACTGATCACTAGAATTCCTGACGCCACTCTGATTGCTTTTATATGATTGCTTCCAGCCTGCTCAAGCCATTTTGAAATGTCAGGAAGATATTTCCAGTTCACACCACCTTGATGCCATGCTCGTATAATCCTTCCACATATTAAAATTACAATGACTGAAAATACTTGTGAGCATCTAAAGTTATCGTTGCTTTTATTAAGTTTATCTCTCTCTCCTAGAGGTAAAGACTTAATCGTTTTGCGTAATAGAATCCAAAACAATGTTGATGTCAGAAAGTGCCAGATATATTGTTCTTCTTCAACCATTGAACTAGATCCCATGCTCACAACAAGGATGACAATCACAGCCACAATAAACTTTTCCTCTAGACTCCAGTGATGCATACTCTTCTTGCAATCAAAAGATCCTTGATTCTTGTTAAGGCTTTGGGCTGAACTCAAGCAGAACAGAAGTCTCAGAAATATTAGAGATGAGAGGACCATTGCCAGAATGCCAAAAGTAAGTTGAGCCAAAGGTTTCTGAAAGTGACAAATCCGTTCATTAGTAATAGGAATATAGAATAAATGAGCATATCAATAATTTAAACGCACACTAGTTTCTCTTTTAGCAGGTCCACACCAGAGAACATTTGTTCTATGAAAATGGGGGCTTGGGATAGTTTAAGAAATGGAGATATCAGTCAAAACCCCTTTCTCTAACATGGCAGTCTTCATGTTCCCTATCTACTCCTCCAGGTATACATAACCAGTCTCGAAATATAAAATGTTGACAACTTAAGAAGCAATGGAGTTGGGACATACATCAGTGACTTTGCGAGTTAACCAATCATTTGAAGTCATCAGGAAGTCACGATATGCAGTGACAGTGAGATTAAATTGATGGTCATCATTATCAGAGCTGCAAAGGGAATGTAGAGAGAGAAACAAAATTAGATCAGAATGTTCCTGCTACATTAACAAAAAGAAATTTAGATACATATCACAATTATCCAAAAACTGGACAAACTAATATCATATATTCATACTATAGTATCCTCTGGACGAACCTTGAAGCAGATGACATCCAGGAACTGTGAAGGGCAGCAGCTTTAGAGTATAGGCAACAAAACATCTCCTCAGCTGTACCACTGCACTGACTCACATTGGACCATTTTGTATTGCCAGGATAATCAGAAGCTGAAACCACACAAGACAGGCCAGACAACTGAGCTTTAAGTAATCTCAGTAGTTGCCATGAGTTTAATTCAAGTGCCCTCAACAGTCCACCATCTGTTCAGAAAAACAAGATATAAGAATTTATAAACATTAAAAGGCTTCCAATAACTTGTACAATAACTACCTGTCAAAGGCCACAAACATTCTGCAGTAACGACACCAACATTATTCTTAGGTATTGGCACGCCATATAGAAGAGCTAATGTTGGAGCAATGTCAATCTAGAATGAAGAAAGCATGTCAGAGTTAGACCTAAAGTTACACGTCACTAGTAGCCCAGAAGAAAATTTGCAAGAAACGCAAAACTTTCTCAAATCACGTAAGCATAATAAGAAAACATGCTTTTCTCTCACCATCAAATTTGCAATAAGAAATCGACGGATGTAGGATCTACATTGTAACCAAATAAGTTTGTTAAGACAGGACAAAGTGTTGATAGAAAGCTACCTGGTTAATAGTATCTTGAGTAGCTAATATGTCATCTCTAGGCACTTTTGAACTGCGGCCAATGAAAAGAGCTAAAGAATCAGTTTCTTCATATGATGAGCCACCATGATTCCCACTGTCAGTCATGCCATGATCACTGACTACAAGCTGTAAATTTATGCGGAGGCCTGTTAGAAAAAAGTTTTTAACTGAAAAGAAATATTCACCAGCAAAGAACGATCATCAAAGACTGCTCAGAAGTAGCTTCTACATAACAATGTTCATATATACATGATAACAACAATAATGCCAAAGCCTTAATCTCAACACATGTGGTCACCCACATGAACCAAAACAAATCAACATGAGAGCTCATCAGTATCACCAAATATACTTCAGGCAGCTCATTCTAATAGTAAATGCACCACTAAGAGAATCAATTCCAATGACCATCCACATATATTCTTCTCCTCCATTTATTCCTACTAGTCTCATAAAATCCTATAAATATCAATTGTTCATGTCATTCTTCTCTTCTATTATCCAAATGATTGTCAAATGAAAATGTTATGGACGGTAATCCACAGCTTACTCCCAACTCCACAGTAGCACAGTGTTAGAAATACCAAGAAGAACAAATACAAGTCAGTAACAGAGAAATAGAGAAAAAGAAGAGAAGAAAGAAATGGTGGAATGCTTGTATCATGTATTAGAGAACGTGGTGTTCCCTCGAGCTCTTCGAGTGGCCCGATAACTCCCAAGGTACAAGACCCAAATAGTACTACAAGCATGAACATAATCTAATTCACCCTTAGCTATATATAGTAAGTACAATATTCTAGAAGGCTACTAGAAAGTACAGCTCATCAATAATAACTACCCTACTGACATCATATTTTTGTGAAGGCAGCCATAAGGTGAGGTGTCCTGGATTCGGTTATTCCTGATTTCTTTTTCTTCCTTGCATATGTATGTTTAATTATGGGCCTGGGCTGCTCCCGTTCCATGACAGAAAACTCAAAGTAACACGTATTCATGATTCAATTTAAAATGTGTAGTAGTGTTTTTTATGATACACCATTGACACACATGCCTAACAAAATGATTTTCCAACTTGCGATATACATTAACCTCACAGATTAATAGTAAGAATTGTGGCTTTAGATCCTACTTGTTGCATAAACACATTGGACTGTTGTATAATGATGCATGAAATAGCTTGAAGTTCTCAAATAGTACAATATCACAAAAAAGAAAACTATCTCATTTACTTTGCTTCATACATATGATCTCTACACGGACCACTCCATGTTCCTAGTTCCTAGGTGATAAGCGCAATTATTTGCACTTATTTATATGATTTATACACCTTTATGATGGCCATTGGTAGTGATTTTGTGCTTATTTTGGAAGATTTATGCTAATTTTTTCATTTTGGTTATTTATGTTGATTTTTGAGTGGTTTTGATCGTTTTCACTTTTAAGCATAACTCTTATGGTTTTATTGATGGAGTTTAGTAAGGTTTTTGGCTCGGTTGAATAAGTTTGACAAAGAACAAAAGAGTTGAAAAGTGTTAATTATACAAAATTTTGAGATGAAGTTTGATGCATGTACACTAGTTTGAGCATAACCTTTGACAGGTTTATCGTATTAATGCAAGACTAGACATTAACAGCTTTCCAACAATAAATTATATGCCCGATCCCGACATTCGAGCAAGAAATGACGACCGTTTAAAGCTCGTCAATCAGCAGCCAACTAGACAAGTCGCCAAATTATAAGTGACGACTTGCAGCCTAGCCTCTGGAATTTGCAGTTTCAGTCAGTGAAGAAGCGACGAGTTACAATTCCCTACAGACAACTTGCAATTCTCTATGCGACGACTCGCCACCTTTCTCTTGGACACGTTGGCTGTTCAGATCCAGATTTTAGTTAGTTTTTAATATTTGTCATAATTTTTGTTATTTTTCTTGATCAAATAAGGTAATATTTAGGTTTATTTTTTTTCCTAAGTCAGCCTTTCAAGTAAAAGGCTTTCGGGAAATCTAATTAACATATTGGATTCCTTTAGGTTTTCTTTTACGCTATTCATTTCCTGTCATTTATTTCAAGTACTTCCACTTTTATTAGATCTAATTTCCATTAAGTTTGCATTTTATGTTCAATTGTAGTTCTTCGTGTGATTAATATCATTAGTTGATATATTTTCATTCATTCTATTATAATTATTTTCATTCATTCTATTATAATTAAAATTAATGTCTAAAAGCATGTTTAGGGTTTTATTTAAAGTGTTTATGTCTGTTGCCATAATTAGTGGAGTAGATTAGTTTTTAGGATATAGGAATTGATCTCAATTTGAATATGGACTGAAATTGTTGTGAAAATATTTATGTATAGATCTTTAATTAAAATTGTGCCAATTAGTCTTGAATTAAATATTTTTTGTTAACCTTATTGATATAACGAGAGTTTGATACTAGGAGTAACTTAGATTCAAGGCAAACTTAAGTTAAATTCTTATTGATTTAATAAGTATATAGCGAGAGTTTGAGAAAAAAATTAATAGGGTCTCAACCTAATTAGTTAATTGATATAGCGAAAGCTTGAAATTAATATTAATCACTTCTATTTACGTTTTTTATCCATGCATTACAGATATTGAATAGAATTGTTGTCCATATGACCATATGAGAATTGGTATTTCCTAATATACTAGACTTTCCCATTATATAGTTTACATCCTTATTGATTCAAATTTTCAGTAGTTGAGATATAGAATCCCGCATTTTACTTGCTTTCTCACTGTCTGACATCTAATATAGCGCAAAAATCATTAAACTAAGCTTTCTTATCTTCGACTTGCAACTACAATTACATCGTGCGCTTGTTGTATGTAAAATTTCCACTTCCCCAAGCTACGAGAAAAGCACAACAATTTGCAAAATAATTCTTATAGATTGTAAACAAAAAAAAATTTCGATTTCAACACTTATTGAGATAGAAGTATCTCGAGCAATTCAAAATAAGATAATGAAGTGTGGCACAGTGTGTAATTTGTTTAGAAAAGAAATCATAATATTGATCCCAGTATGAAGTGTCTATAGTCCATATTCCATACACAAGTCAATGTCAATGATTGGGTGAAATGAAGAGCCAAAGTAGAATAGCCATGTACTACCTATATCTTGCTAATCATACCGTATTAAGTTGAGGCCTAAGCGAAGATAAATACTAATAAGACTTCCATTAAAACTCCTTTCAAAATGAAAAGACTTCTCCCATTTTAATGGACATAAATAATATATTCTTTTTCTTGATGATTCCACAAATTCTCTTTGGACTTTCCCTTTAGGTTCTCCGTCCCAATGGATTCGCTATATCAACAAAAAAATTGTCCCAACCAATTTCCTACAATTTCTTACGAGGACATTGATCCATATTCTCTATTCTCATATAATCCATCAAATTCATACTCTCTATTCATCGCATTCGCAC
Organism: Amaranthus cruentus; assembly: GCA_019425755.1. Lineage (NCBI taxonomy): Eukaryota > Viridiplantae > Streptophyta > Magnoliopsida > Caryophyllales > Amaranthaceae > Amaranthus > Amaranthus cruentus. Next base: position 11,723,910 of record CM033452.1, read on the forward strand.
ACTTCCTCACCTACTTATTCTTTATCTTTTTTTCCTATTTAGTCCCAAAAATATCTTTAAAAAATGACACATTGTAAATGTATTAAAATCTGTGGGAGAAAAGAGTAATGCATACAATCCATCCAATATAATCAGAACTTGTAGCCTACAAATATTATGAGTAGCCTACAACCCATGAAATGAGATATTTAAATCAAACATTCTTTGAGCTTAAAATTAACGACAAGGCAGGAGCAAGTAGAAACATACCAGAAGGGTATCTCCCTGTTCTCTATCGCTGGATAGAATGCTATTCATATGAATCATCTTGATCACATCATCCATCTCCCTAAGCTTTTGGGGCATCATGACACTGATATTTTTTGAACATTATAAATCACAATCCAAACAACTAAGCACACAAGCAAGCTCAGCAAAATGAGACAGAAAAAATACCTTTTCCGTCCACCAATATGTCCAACGTGATCAACTCCTAAAAAATGAAGAATCTGCAAAAATGTTGCAAGGAACAAGAAATGAGCATCAATTTCTTTCCTCAACATAAGCATTTTTAAAAGAATTAACATATTAATCCAGGTAGTTTTTAAAGGTCTTAATATTCAAAAAGTTATTTTATGCCACATCTAATTCTATGAATCAATGACAAACACTAGTCGATACTCGCCAAACATGCTACAACTCCCTAGTTAAATAACTTATTATCTTTTACTTTATTCCATTGGACAACCTGGTAAATTTGGTGAAAAGACAGACGAAGAGAAGTTTATCTAACACGTGGGATTTTATCCCAAGACATGAAGTGAAGAAACCACCAAGCAATATCAACATGTTGGTGGGTGGGAGTTCTAAGTACATCATCTTATTCCAAAGGATCAATTACCAACTACAACCTTAAAGTTTAGTCATTTTAGAATAAACAGCCTCAAAGTTTTTTTTTTTTTTTACAAACAACAGCCTTCAAATTACCAAACACGACAACGATACAACCACTTTACCTGATGACCTGCTAAATGACCTTTGACCAAGGTAAATGACCTTTGACTTTCAATTAAATTCATTAATCTAACCTAATTACCCAATTACTCCAATTAAACCCTTCTTCCCTAACCTCTCTCTACCACTCCCTGACCACCACCATTTCCCCACCCCTACACAACCACCAAGGCACCAACAACCCCTTCTAATTACCTAATTTAACTTCATTTATCAATTTAATTGGTAAATAAAGATGAGAAAGCATCAAATAAACAATAAAAAAGAATCACAATTATTAAACCTAGCTAGCTGGCAACCAAATAATCAAATGCAGCATCTATTTATTCAGCAACTAACAAACCTGAGGATTCAAATTGACGAGAGAAAATGACAATCTGGTTCGAAATGCTGAAATGAAGAGCAAGAACATTCACAGAAAGCATTGAAATTTAAAAAATTTCACAAAAAGTTTAAATTCTTAGGTAGAATATTGGGGAAAAAGGAAAAGGATAAGATAACATATCGGAGCCAAATTTTCAACGTCACTTGAGAAATTAGGACTCTTTTTTGATTCCCATGGCCTGGCCTGATCACTTTATATGATTGAGCGCAAATTCAAATCAAAACCCTAGAATGTACTAATTGTGGATAAAATTGCAACTTTTAATAATAAAATTGATGAACTCAATTGAACACCAGAAAAAAAAAATTCGGGGAGATAATCTATGGGCTGATGGGTAAAAAATAATAGTGAGAAAATTAGGAAGTTTTTATTGAAAAAATTATTATAAAAAAGAATCACCAGTTCATACCAGATTCATAAAAGTGTTCTTCTTCACCTATACTACCCATTTCCGAATTGTAATTCATTCAAACCCATGAACTACAATCAACCCAATTAGATAAAAAATGAAATCCCCAATAAAATAAAGCAATCTTTTATCAGAACTAATGACCCAACTCTTGGAATTCAAGAAACAAATTCAGATTATGATGGTAGTACTAAATTACTAGTAGAGAGGAAACTAAAGGAAACGTCAAGAACAAATGATAAAGAGAAAGAAGAGGGGTTTTAATGGGGAATGATGGTGGTTGGGGAGGGGTAGAAAGAGATTGGGGAAGAAGGTTTAATTGGGGGTAATTGGGTAATTAGGTTAGTTAATGAATTTAATTGAAAGTCAAAGGTCATATATCTTGGTCAACGGTCATTTAGCAAGTTATCCGGTGAAGTGGCTGTATCGATGCCGTGCTTGGCAACTTGAAGGCTATTGTTTGTAAAAAAAAAACTTCGAGGATGTTTATTCTAAAATGACTAAACTTCATGGCTATAGTTGATAATTAATCTTATTCCAAATGACAATAAAGAATCTTTTCTAATTGACCCTTGATCCAAGTAACTCAATGCCACTTGGGTATTTCTTGATAAGAAGTGCAAAATATTTAGCCCATAAAGTCTATACAAGCTAAAACCAAGAGTACTAAACTTTTTGGCTCCATTGGAAATGAAAATGCATAAAACCTCAGCATGCTTAAAAAAGATAACAATTTGTTGAAAAGGAAAACTAATAAATAACATGAGTTCCTGTTTTACTGTTCTGTCTGATTACTTTTGATCGACTCTAGTTTCAATACTGAATGTCCCAATTTTTGATTGCAGGTTTAAATCACAGCGATACATTAATATTCTGTATAATACAAACAATATAGCTTATATACTAGCATAAGTAATACTTTACACGCAGAGAGAAAACGATACAAAATTGCATACAAAGCTCAGCACTTACACCACTGTAGAACATACATTTTTGAGAAAAGGCACAAATACTGGAAGGGTCAGACCGTTAGAGTGACACTTAACAAGATATAGAAACATTGTTTCATGATTCTATTTCAAAGACACCCAAAATATATCCTATTAGAGGATCTAAGAGATCAAGTGGCTTAGATCACTCCGATAAGTTAAACACACAAATTTCCAAGCGAGCTCTTGCAACCTTAAGCACCTTTTATTAGATACCTATCTTCATCATTAATTAATTTGCGTCACACCCACATCATTAAGTCCTAACAGAGATTAATGTTGACTATCCCATTGCACAACCATGACTCCATGAGTTCACACAGAATAGGTTAAACTTACGGGTGATTTGGGCTGGATCATTTGCTCCTGAAGGTATTCTTAATAGTATACTATAAACTATAAAGACCTTCTCAACAAATCATATATCTTGCAATCAAAGCATACCATGTCTCAGAAAATATTTCAAAAAAATAATCGACTTAATGAATCCTTTAAATATTAAGATTATATTGTTTCAGAATTATTACTGCAATAGTCAGTCAAAGAAGACCATTAGTTTCATGCGTAGCTTAGTAAACCTATTAAGCTAACAGCTTGAAAGATAGGAACATTTGATAGTATTAAACCCAACTATTCCTCATCTCCTCAACTATCAATTATTTCAAAATACACCCAACTACCGGGGTTATTGACTTTGAATAAAATAAATTTAAAATCTAACATTAATTATAATAAGGGTGCATTTTGAGTGGATGGGGAATAGTTGGGTGTATTTGGAGTTAACAACCCTACTAGTTGAGTATATTTTGAGCTAAGTAATAATTGGATGTAATGAGTGGGTGAAGAATAGTTCGGACTTGGGTTCATTGATACCAAAATTTCCTAAAAGATATTACATCAAAGAAAGTAATGATTGTAAATAAATTAACCTTGTGTTGTTTGCCTATTACGGAGATCCAAAACTTGCCTATCAAGAAGAAAAGAACTAGAAGTGGAAGGCTTGTTACTTACCATAAGATGCCAATCATCTCGATAAAGTTCTTCAGGCAAATGTCGAGAAACATTCATATCCACTTCTACAGTATCCTTGACCTATGCCAAACCAGAGTCCAATATACAAGGAAAAGATCACAACTCCTAGCTTTATTATCTTTCCGCAAGCGTGTTAATCACTAACAAAAGAAAGAAAAAATCTGCAAAAAATAAGGGCAGCTAGGCACAGCTGCACACACTGCTTCAAATTGCTACTTGTATTATCTATCTATGCGTGAGAGTTTTCTTTTTTCATATTTGTGCTAATAATTAGAAAGTTTTCATACAATACATGTAAAAGGGAAACTAACACTTTAACATGTGAATGCACACAGATACTCTAACAAAATGAATGTGTCCATAAATCAAAAGCAAACTGATATTGCAAAATTATCTCTTTTTAATACTCCCTCTGTTTCATTTCAAATGTCCAATTTGTTTTTTGCATGTTTGTCGATGCACTAATTCAATACTTAATAGCGATAATTGTATAAAATTATAAATTACAAAAACTAGATATCAATAAACCTTATGTTGAGACGAATCAACAAAATCACATTTGACTATGTTGTAATGCATGGACTAAGAATAAAATGCAAATTAAGAGTGATTGATGAATAGTAACCCAAAAGCAAATGGGATATTTGAAAAGAAACAAAGAGAGTTTTTTTTTTCCTCCAATAATACAAATGCCTAGCTAGGTACTCAATTGAAACATCATGTAAGGAAGAGACTCACAAAGAAGCTACTAACTCCATCTTGTCTAATGAATAACTTTGGGAATAATTTCAGCCAAGTTTCATCACCAAATAACGTCATTTTCCGGCCGATTCTAAAAAACTGGTCTGCAATCAGAAAAAAAGGCTAGCCAAGGTCACCTTTACGCTCAATTAATCATCATGCAATTAAAGTCACAAGATCGTACAACACTGACCCAGAAGGTTGTCATCCAAAAAAGCTTGTGTATTGAAGTTGAATGCTACATCCAAGAATCCCCCAATAGCACCAGAAATCATAGCCTGTTATATAAGTACCAGAGTGAGCCGAAAACCCAACAAATGTAGGACTCATCAAACGAAATCAAGCAGCATAAAATGATACCAGTGACCTTCAAACGAGGCATCGTGACAGTTGGAGGTGCGGCCTTCGCATGGTACCCAAGTGCCATTCCATTTGCTAACAACGAATGAGTGTAAGGCATAGCATCTACGAAAGCTTTGTTGGGAGGTTTCCCATCCTTCCCAAGCACAAACTCAGCTGGAAGACCATCAATAACCTAAACTACCATGCTTTAGAATGTAAATATTGAAGCACACCACACATTCAGCAAGCTACTACCAACAAATTATCTGTATGAGTGTTGTGGCACTGTAAATACACTGTATTGTACGTTAAGATTGTAAGACAGAAAACAATATCTTACCATGAGTATTAACCGACCATACGATATAGGAACTTGAGAGAGCTCCTACACCATGAACACACGATCAATTCATAAAACATCATATTTTATATCAAACACCCTTTCTTAAATCAACTTTTAAACCATTCCCTTTGTTTGAACATAACCATCAAATATACCATGTATTAATACATATTGTATACTGAATTCAAGTCTCTAAGTCCAATATCATAGTTTCAGATTATGTCAAATTAATTCAAAATTGTGTCGTACTTATTTCTTAATAAGTCAAACATGACACATGTAAGCATATACATCATAATTTAAGTATTGAATGTTGTTCGGATAGTTTTGAAAAAAATATGCGGACATTGTTCATTGTTCAACACCATATATATTAACCAACACAAAATGCAATGAGTTTCACCGCAAAAAAATACAATATTGTATTTGTATCCTAGTATACTATATGCATATATTAACCTTGCAAATATACTAGGTCTAGAAGTACTATTTTCAAACGTACTCACTTTCAAAATTTCAAGATAGTGACGGTGCGTGATCAAACTTGCAAATATCAATAAGATCAATACCAAATTTTGAATTCATGTCGTATACTTGATTATTTCAAGAACTTGACAATTTGGTTAATTTTATTGATGTTGACTCATTTTGATTTATTCAATAAGATTTGGAGAACAAGATATGCAAGGAATGGAAAAGAAACACTTTGGTACCTATTTAACGAACAAAGGAAATGTCCAAGATTGCTCCAACTACCGAAAAATAGAACTCATTAACCATAATATCAAGTTAAGGGCAAGAGTAATAGATTTACGTATGAGAATAGAATTATGTATGAGGAGATGTATATTCGGGATAATGCTGAAAAGTTTCACAGAAGCTATTCATTTAATAAAACTAATGATGGAGTACTATAAAGCTAAAAAAGACTTGCACATGGTTTTCATTAATCAGCAAAACGCATACGACAAGGTACTAAGAGACGTACTCTGGTGGGCATTGACAAAGAAGGGTGTTCCCAAAAATACATCAATATAGTGCAAGATACGTATCCAAAAGTGAAAAAATTGTTTCGGCATATAAAGGTGTAACAGACTTTTTCAGTCACAATTGGCCTCCACCAACGCTAGGCTCTAATCCCTTATCTTTTTGTTGTTAACTCCATCTTTTCAAGGAGACGTGTTTTGATGCATGTTCGATTGTGTTGGTTGATGAGAGCATAAAAGTTAGAGTCACAGTGTTTAATTAAGACGAAGTACCTAACATGTCACAAACAAGATAAGTAGAGACACTATAAAGTTAAAAGAAAAATAAATCGCTCCAAGTGATGCTTAAAATACCATAAGTCCTTGACAACCACTAGAATTGACCTATTAATTTATGTAGTCGACCGCAAAATTGAAACGAACAGAGAGGAAGAATTCATGTGAACCATCCATTTATTGGTCATGTAACAATCCCCCATTCTTTTGAGATTGTTTTGATATTGTTTTATGTTAACTCATTTTGATCCAATTTATTCCAATTCAAAACATTATCAGAACAAAGTACACAATGAACAAATACTCGATAAAAAATATACTTCATGGCTTCATGCACTCCAATATTTTATATTCGAGCTACAAACTATAAATCCTTAACATGATAACATAAGTGAATGATTTTCAGCAAATTAAATTGATAAGAATGATCAGATGAAAAGAAAGCAAAAAAGTTTTAAATACCTGATAGAGAGATCGGAGATCATCAGGAAGCATTGAGGAAAAATTGAAATCTTGAATGGATTCAATTTCCGGTGGTTGAAAACTCTCAGGACCACTAATTTACAATCAAATAACTGAAATTATTAAAGAGATAGACTGAAAAAAAGAGAGTAGAGAGAGTGAGCAAAAACCTAACGCCGGAAAGAGCAGGCTTGACGGGGAAGAAACCGAGGACAAAGAGAGAGAGACCTGCTATCTGTAATGTCATGGCGCATATCGTCCAGATTGTTAGCTTTGTGCATGTTATTGACGACGATGACGGCATTTTCTGCTTCTTTTTAACTTGATTAGTTCAAGCTTAAGCTGCCATTAATGGAAGCTTAATACATAGACTACTCTCGAAACAAAAACTGGAGTACTTCTTTATTAGAGAACTTTTGAAATGTATAGCGACTTAAAAATAAATTGAAAAGAATTGCAAAATATTTCTCAAAATAAGTTTTTGTTTGACTCGAGAATGTGGTAAGACTTGTTTCCTGTCATTTATAATGAACAAATGATTGGCTAATAAAAAGTTCAGTTAAAATTTTATTAGTTGTTAGCAATAACAAATAAGGCGGTGTTGGTCAAACGCATTCACCTTCTGTTTGTCTGATGCTAGTAACAACGAACAAGTACTTGATTTACTTTTTGACCATATTCCTTTAGTTCGTTGTTACTTCAGCGAATAAGGATATGATTGCCTTTATTTGACAAATTTCTCTTTTTTTATAGTTGTGACTTCACATATTAGTCGTTACTTTAATCACTATTAATAGTTAATAAATTGTCTATAAAAACATTTTAAAATGTCTTTGCCTTATACTCCCTCCTATTAAGCCTAAATGTCTCATTTAGTTTTTTCACACTTGCCGAGACAACATTTTAACCCTTAATATCTCAAATTATCCTTAATTAAAAATTATAAAAATTTGATATTAATAATCTTTGTATTGAGACGAATCAAACAAGATCGCACATGACTATGTTCTAACTTTTAGATTAAGAGTAAAATACAAATTAAGAGTGATGAGTGAATAGTGCCAAAAAACTAAATGGGACATTTAGGCTGAATAGGAGGTAGTATTATACAAACTCTTATTTTTCATACAAGTGGTTTTTACTCTATGATAAGATTTTTCAAGTTAAATTGAGGTATATTTTTTTATAATAATTTTTCATAAATTGTTTATTTTTAGTATGTACTAATTAGTCGGTGTTGATGTTCTTTGTGTTTAGATGTCAAACATTGATATTGATGAAGAGAAGTGTCATTGTGGCCATGGCGTTCAATATGATCTGACCGAAGTGACCTCGATTAAGGTCGATGTTTTGTTGCATGTCAGTTTTTCCTAGCTTGATGAAAGATTCGTTTGTATTTACTTTAGATAAGTTGATCTAAAGGGCACAAAATGACAAAAAAAAATATCATTATTAAGTTTTATAAGGTGATAAAAGACCCTTCAACCCAAATTCGACAGCTAGAAGGTAAGAAACAAATGGATGAAATTTCAACCACTCATGCGAGGGAAGATACTGAGAGGATCATGAGGATAATCAATAAGTAACGTTGAATAGTGTGTTAGATTGTATTGAGGAATAAAATGCTATGTAGTATGGTTTTATTTATGTGCTAGCATAACTATGTAACAAGGGTCTATAAACATCGTATAAGACAAATGCATTTAAATGCATATGGCAACTACATAAGACTAAGGTAAATGGTAGATTTTTCCTTTGTGGTAGGTATACATGTCTTCACTCCCAAGTTCACGATATGTATCCTAGCATCCCTCAAGTTACTTTTATTTCCTCGCCCAAGCTTCGCCTGATATAACCCTCCTGATCATCATCATACCCAGTGTATCCCGCACATAGAAAACTATGAACAGGGTCTGGAGAAGGAAGGACGGCGACAACTCATACCCATGAAGGAGAGCGCGACCAAAAAGGAGTCCCCCGGCTCATGATATAAACCTCATCGATAATTAAAAAGACAATGATCTCATGGATTTTATCCTTCTTCGTGTTCCATGTGATGATTTTAGGGTCATAAGATATATACATATTTACCCCAACTTTCCGTTTAATTGCACTTTCACATCGTCTAAAAAAGCAATTGTTGACCCTGTAGAAAGAGAACCCAACTATTGTTGTCATTATCAAAAAGTAAACACCCTTCATCACATAGCTAAAGACCTCAGCTGATTAATGTACGTTAATCACACATATATACATGTGTCCTTGATAAGTGCAATTATTTGCACTAATCTCTTACATTTTTATGCTCCATTGCGGTGTTTAGAGGCGGTTTAGGGTCGTTTTATGTGGTTTAACTCCATTTCGGTATTCCATGTCCAATTTGTAGCCAAATGGGTGAATTATGGTCTTTTGAGTCATTTTTGTGGGTTTTTGGTGTTAACCATGTTTACAAGGCTCAAAGAACGTATCAAGCTATCAATTTTATCAAGCCATGAAGAGTAGAAGAGCAAAAGAGTAGAAAAGTGTTGTTAATGCAAAAGTTTTGAGGTGAAATTTGATATATATCTACTCTTTTGGCCATAACTTTTGATAGGAATATCGCATTGATGCAAGGTTTGCGGCATTGGAAACTAGACTTCAAGGGCTTTCCAACGGTATATTATATGTCCGATTCCAATAATCGAGCAAAAAATGGAGATCGTTTGAAATCAGCAGAATCTGTCTGCCCAAAAACGCCGACTCGGCGGTTGTCATGAATGCCGACTCGGCGGTGAAGACCCCTTTGGGACAGCCGACTCAGCGGTTCACCCGGCTCAGCTACACGCGTTTTTCCACCCGGTTTTCCTCAAGGGTTTTATGTTAAATCTCCTCATTAGTATAAGTACTCACTAAAATTCTGATTAGGATTTCTCTCATTCTTCCTTCCTACTTTTTACTTCGTTTTTCTCTTAGTCTTTCATTAATCTAGCTTTTAATTACTCTAGTATTAATTTATTTTGCAAAAACTTTAATCTAGCCTTTGAGAAGTACTCATCCTTCAAGTTTGTAAGTATCCTTTGGTCTTTAATTCTTAGTTTTAATCCATTGTATTAGTTTAAGCTTTCTTTGGTGAACATTGAATCTTAGTTATTTTAATCTATCTCTAATAAAAAGTCTAGTTTGTTTTTCTCCATTATTGTTTTAGCATTCATTGTCACTGTTATTTAGTAATTCATTATTGCTCATCTTAGTTTGTCTTTTAATTCATTGTTATTCATGTCTAGCATTAATTTTGAAGTAGTATTCATTGCATTCATCATGATTGGTGAGTAGATCCATTTTCTAGGGTTGGGGTTTGAACCTATTAGTTGAGCATGAATTGATTCTTGAATGTGTCTATGAAACTATGGATTAAAGTGATTAAAGTGTGCCAATTAACCCTAAATTAAATATGCTTTGTCGGACTAGTCAATAGAACTAGCGTGTGTGATTGGGATCGACTTTGCTTTAGAGTAAATTTTAGGTGAATTCTTATTAATTCATTCAATAAAACTAACGTGTGAGAATTGAATTAGTAGGGTCTAAATCTAATAGTTAATCAACAGAGCGAGAGTTTGAGATTAACAAGATCATATTTAATCACATAATTAATCCGACACTTCATAGACACTAATGAGAATTGGATCATGCAAGACTTTAGGGGATTCCCGACACCCTAGATGTTTTCATCATATAGCTTAATTCCATATTTCTTATTGCATTTTTAGCTTGTTAGAAAACAACCAATCAATCTTTTTTCTCCCTAAGCAATATAATCAATCGAAATTACCAAGTTTCTTGTCCTAGCTTCCTTGTGTTCGACCCGCGACTACACGTACACCGTGCGCTTGCGGTTAAAATAAAATTTGCTCATCAGTCCTCCATCATGACATATGGTCATAGGGGCGGATCCAAAGGCTTGCAATGCTGTCAAGTGATAACACTATATTTCAAGAAACTAGTAGTGTAGAGCTAGAGATAGGGTTAGATAAGTTGGTATAGTGTTGATTGTAGGAACATAAGCTACCCATGGTCAAGACTTGTGTGCAACATTTTCTTTATTTTGTATTGGAAAAATTAAGACTTTGACATGGACTTGCGGAAGCGTACTTCCTCTTTCTAGCATCTCTTCCACTATTATTAGAAAAATTGAAATAAATAAGCAAAAAAATATTTTAAAAAATCGTGTAATAGACAACTTTTGAAAATTATTCCCAAAGTAAGCGCTTTTTTTTCATAGCACAGGTTCGGGTTTGTTCGCTGTTAATACAATTACAAAACTAAAATTTTAATTGCTATTTTTATGGGATCAAAGCTATTTTAACATTATATTTGAAATTAGAAATTTTTATGCAAGTTAAATTTTGTTTTTAGAAATCAAAATGATGCATGTAAAATTATTCTTATTAAATTTTTTTATTGTGGCATATGAACTTAAGAAATCGTATAATTCGAACTGTTGGTCAATTATTTTTCTACAAGGGGTTAGTAATTTAGGGGTGATTAAAAGTAAACCTAATAAATATAATTAATATTTTTTATTTTGTTAATTAGTCCATTTTATGATTAAGATTAATCTTGGTATAGTTTTCAGATGAGATTCGTGCAAATATATAAATTAGGTTTTCGTACGAAAAAAATAATAAAATAAAGTACAATCGTATATAACAATTTTGAGAACAAAATATTATAATCTTCTCCAAACTTAGTATGGTAGCTTAGTATGGTTACTTAGAAAGGTCGATCATGATACATTTTTATTTAAAGTTTGTGATTATAGTGTTAAAAAAATTTACTTGAGTAACGTGATAAATTGGCAATTTGTTGGCTAATTAGTGGCTTTTGAGTTAATTATTGGATTGTTTGTAATACATTATAATATAATTCACAAATTCTTACTTGAGATCGTTTATTATAAAGACGGCTCTCAAAAGTCCAGTCTAATTCTAAATATATATTGTTACAACTCTAAAAATAGATTTGGGCTGGACGTTTGACAGTCGTCTTTACAATAGACGGTCTCTTAAGAAAGCACCTAAATATAATTGCGGATCAAAATTGCAAAAATAGAATATAATTTTGAGGCTTGATGAATTTTTTAATGTATTGTTTATTTTCAAGATGTTAAGAGTGTTGTTGACACGATTACATTTTACGTAGAATAACACTTTCATTAGTATCTCTTTGCCAAGAATTAGTAATAGGGTTGACTTTTGTTGACTAAGTTAAATTTATAGTTTACTTTATTCTCAAACTCCGACATTATTTATAACATTTTTTTTTGAATATCAGACATTATTTATAATATAATTTTGATATTCATATAAAAATTGAAATTTATTAGTTGAAAATTTTGATTGTGTTTTGAAATTTGTGAAACCATGTTTATTTGATTTATTAAGTTATTTGAATTAATTAATGAAATTTATATTAAATAAAGCTCTGATGTTTTAAATTTGTTTTCTAACGTTGATTGGTTTTAAGTTGGTTTTATATATTAAATGAAGCATTTTGGCAATGTTAGATACAGAATAAAACCATCTCAGAAATTAAAAGCTCTAGATAGGCCTCACATATCACTGCAAGCGTTGAGTGTTTGAAAATATAGAATTCATTTGAAAATGTTTGGTATTCAATGAGGTAGTATTTGAAAATATAGAATTCATTTGAAAATGGGAAATTTAAATTTGGTATTCAAATTCACAAATCGTAAATGACACCTATATACCTGGGATTTGCAAATTTTGATACTTGACTCATTTCACATTGTTGTTTGAATTCTATGAAATTGACCCAATTCCACATTTACAAATTCAAGAGTTGCCAAACGTAATATTTAGGCTAATTCAACATTTGAAAATAAATTGCAAGTTGCCAAACATCTTCACTCAGGTATACACTGCCATGCTAGATGGTTCCTCTAGTTTTAGTCTAGTTTCGTGCAATTTTTTTCTTTTTTGCATGTATTTTTATGATTAATGCCTATTCTTTTCCAGGTTGATGATACTGAAGTTATCAGTTTCCTTCTTTCGCCGGAGATAATTCCTTTGTGTTTTCGTATCATGGAAAAGGGGAGTGAATTGTCAAAAATTGTATGTCTCCCCTTTTGTGCTCCCCCCTATCGTACACATTTTTGATATTTTTTCAACGCGAGAATAGTAAGGCTGCACACGGTCTGCTCTGATCTGGTTTGATACAAAAATCAAACCAGACCAGAAATTCTGTTTTGGAAAATTTTCAAACCAGATTAGACCAGTCAACATGCCAGGCCAGACCGGACCAGACCGTTCTACAACGGGATCTGGTTTTGGTCTACGATTTTTCTTTTTAATACATTTTTAATTAAAAACACAAAAAATTAAACCAAATCAAGAACTAAAAAAATTAAACCAAAAAATTCATTGAAATATTCCTTTGGAAATAGGCATCTTATGTGTACTGCTATTGAATATTTTGTTCAAAAGCAAAATTATGGTTAGAAAAAACAACTCCTGTTCAGTGATGTTCTTCCTTCACATTTTTACGCCACGGCCTTTTTTTAGAGTTTGAGCTTCAGAGAGAAAAAATTGCATGGTAGGATACCAGGAAGAGTTGGATCAAAGGCATAATGTCATATATTGCGTTCTGACATCGTTGTTTGATACAACCTTTTATGAGGGGGTCTTTCGTGATTTCTTGATTATTCATTTATTTGAATCTTGCGTTCTGACATGCGTTCTGGCATAATGTCTATTTTTGGTGAATTTCTTGATTATTCATTTATTTGAATCTTGCTCACTTTTGACTTTCGTGCTTTACACTTGAATCTTTCCCTATTTTGGATAAAATTCTTAATTATTTGATTAAATTTCCAAAAATAATTATTTTTCTACACAATAATAATATACTGATATTTTTTTACATTTTGAACTTGGGCCATCTTACAATTACTAAAAAGCTTGAAAAATTCTGAAGAATTGTAAAACTGCGGAAAATAAGAAAATTGAGATGGAATTGGTTTTTCTGTATTGATTATCATATGAAATACAAGCTTGATTATATAACTGATAATCAAGATATTCTAGGAAGGTAAATAAAATCAAATTACAATATTGCCTAAAATACAATATTCTAGAAATAATAAAATATGCTGAAAATATTATCTTGATTTCTTACACTCCCCCTCAAGTTAGGTCGTATGGCTCAGCGAGGCCTAACTTGCATATAGCATCATCAAACGATTCAGAAGAAACCGCCTTAGTGAGAATATCTGCTAACTGATCTTTCGAACGAACAAAAGGAAGATTGATAATCCCTTTCTCGAGCTTCTCTTTGATGAAGTGTCGATCAATTTCGACATGCTTTGTACGATCATGCTGTACCGGATTTCCTGAGATGCTGATAGCTGCTTTATTATCGCAACATAAGTTACTTGGCCCTTTATGTGGAAAGCTTAATTCTGCCAAAAGCTTTCTAATCCAAAGAACTTCTGTGATCCCCTTAGCAATTCCCCGGAACTCTGCTTCTGCGCTTGACAAAGCGACTACCTTTTGTTTCTTGCTCTTCCATGTGACCAAATTTCCACCAACTAAAGTGAAGTACCCTGACGTTGACTTTCTGTCGTCTCTATCTCCAGCCCAGTCTGCATCTGTGTAGGCTAGAAGATCTAGACTACTATTCTTACCGAATAAAAGCCCCTTGCTACTTGTACCCTTGAGATACCATAGTATGCGCATTACGGCTGTCATGTGATGTATCTGTGGTTTATGCATAAATCTGCTGACTACTCCAATTGCATAGGCGATATCTGGTCTAGTATGAGATAGGTAGATGAGTTTTCCTACCAACCTCCTATAACGATCTTGATTTGTCGGTTTCTCCCCTTCAATTATCTGTAGCCCATGGTTGGTTGCAATGGGTGTGTCAGCTGGTTTACAATCAAGCATGCCAGTTTCTGCTAAGAAATCAAGAATGTATTTCCGTTGGCTTATGAAGATTCCCTTTTTTGATCTCAAGACTTCAATCCCCAGAAAGTATTTCAGGTTTCCCAGATCTTTCATATCAAATTCTCCAGACAATTTCCTCTTCAAATTTCGAATTTCTTCTGCATCATTCGCGGTAATCACCATATCATCCACATAAATAATTAATCATGTAATCCGATCTTTTTCTTTCTTAAGAAACAATGTATGATTAGAGTTACTTTGTTTGTATCTGAACTTCTTCATTGCAGCTGTGAATCTCCCGAACCATGCCCGTGGTGACTGTTTAAGGCCATACAAAGCCTTTTTAAGCTTACATCCTTCCCTATGACTGTACGTCTCTAAAAAACCTGGAGGAGGTTTCATGTACACTTCTTCCTCGAGCTCTCCATGTAGAAAGGCATTCTTCACATCGAATTGATGTAAAGGCCAATCTTTGTTGGCTGCGATTGAGAACAAAACTCGGATAGTATCAATCTTTGCTACAGGAGAAAAAGTCTCAGAGTAGTCTACCCCATATGTCTGAGTGTACCCTTTCGCTACCAGCCGTGCTTTGTATCGTTCTATTGTTCCATCAGCATGATATTTGATGGTGAACACCCATTTACATCCCACAGTTTTTTTCCCTTCGGTAGATCACATTTTTCCCAAGTCTCATTTCTCATAAGGGCCGCAATTTCTTCCTCCATTGCTTTCTTCCATTTCGGGTCCTGGAGGGCTTCTTCAACTTTTCCCGGTATTTTATTGGAGTACAGGGAGGTGTTAAAGGCGCGTGCTATTTGTGCTAGGTTCTCATCATTAGGATTGTCGACCGGGTATCGTGATCTTGTTGCCTCGTAGTCAGGGTCATACCTCCTTGGAGGAATACCCCTTGTACTTCTCTTAGGTAATTCGTACCTGGGTAACTCAGTATCATTCTCAACATTTATCTCAACATTAGTATCATCAGGGTTATCATTAGCCACATCACTAGCCACATCAATAGGAACAATATCAATAGGAGAGGAGTTTTCAGCATCAGTTACCTCAATAGATGCAGGATACTCAGGGGTAGGAATGATCTGAGGAGAGGGAGGAGCACTGATCGCTTCTGAGACAGTATCGGTGGTGTAACCTACTTGCTCTTTTGGGTCAATCCAGCTAGGATGTGTTAGCCAACTTAGATCCTCAACATGATTCTCCCCCTGAGATCTAAGCTGGGTAAAGTAGAAAGAGTCCTCAAAAAAATCACAATCCATCGTAACATACATTCGATTTTCCACAGGGTCAAAACACCGATATCCTTTTTGAGTGGTTCCGTAGCCCAAGAAGACACATTTTGTGGCTCGGGGTTCGAATTTGGTGCGAAGGGATTTAGAAAGGTGAACATATACAACGCACCCGAAGACCCGAGGAGGAAGAGAATGTGAGGATGGGACAGGGAGATGGGATTTGAGAGTATCGAGGGGGGTTTTGTAGTTGAGGGTTTTGGTAGGAAGACGGTTGGTTAAGTATGTGGCGGTGGCAAGGGCTTCTGGCCAATAAGATGTAGGGACTCGAGACTCAAACATAAGAGATCGGGTTATTTCTAAAAGAGTACGGTTTTTGCGTTCTGCGACCCCATTTTGCTGAGGTGTGTTAGGACAAGTGGTTTGATGTATAAGGCCATGACTTGTCATAAACCCCCATTGTCTGATCGGAGATTTGAGGTTGAGTTTTAAACTGTGTAACAATCATCTTATAGAAAGTAACAAAGACATCAAAGACTTCAGATTTATGTTTTAATAGATAGACCCAACTCATCCGTGTACAATCATCAACAAAGAGGACAAAATATGATAAACCATGAGGACTAGCAAATGGAGCGGGACCCCACACATCAGAATGTAATAACACAAAAGGTTTAGATGTTCGAGACAAACTAGGGGAATACGAATGTTTATGACTCTTAGCTAACACACACGTTTCACATTCCAGAGAATTATTAGAACTATAAAGAGATGGAAAAAGACGTTTAAGATACCCTACTAACGGATAACCCAGACGTCTATGCCACATCTTTAGTTGATAATCAGGAGACCAGCGAGCAAGCGATGTATGACCTTTGTGATCTGTCTCCTCCACATAGTACAGTCCTCCCCTCTCAGTACCACGCCCAATGATTTCCCCCGTTCGAGCATCCTGCACAATACAACCATGAGCCGTCAGGAGAACAGTACAATTTAATTCCTTAGTTAACTGACTGACAGATAAAAGCTTATGAGTTAAATTCGGAATTAAAAGACAATTTTTGAGTCTCATAGACGAGGTAATATCGGCAGGGCCTGCATGAGTAACGTCAATAAGATCACCATTCGCAGTCTGAATTTGACTTCGAGATGAGTCTATAACAGCACGAAGGTCGTTAGCATCATAAGTCATTGTATCAGTTGCACCACAATCAAATATCCAAGCCTTATTTCGAGTATCACATAAAAGCCCAAGAGAATTATTATTTAAGGGTGAATTAGGCTTGTGGCCCGTAGGATTTAAAGGAATCCTATGTTTAATGTTACTTCCCTTATAAAAGGGAGTAAATGAGGAAAGTTTGACCTCCCTCTTTCTCTCTCCTGGGCTAGCTTCTTTCTCCCTTCCACTAGAAGTTTCTGTTTGATTTTTACCTCCATGAAAACCGATGGTCTCTTCCCATTTTATTTCTGTTTTACCTGAGTCTGAATGATGAGGATCGAAGCTTGGTGTTTGCCGGCCGTCGGTGAGAGCATGGGCTAGGTGAGCCTAGCCGCCGCTGCGGTCAGCCGTGGCTTCAGTGGCAGCTTTCCGGTGTGTGAGTTGTTCAGCCACTCTCAGATCTGTCGAGGGTGGTTCCGTGGTGGTGTTTGGTTTGGTTTGGGTATTTAATTGTTTAAGGTATGGGAACATTTGTTCCAAATGTGCAACAGTAACTAGTTGCTGGTCTTGAGTTTTGGTTTCTGTTTTGTTTTCCATCTCGGTAAGTTTAAGGGTAGATGATGACGCCGGAAAATGGTTGCCGTCCCGGAACTAACCGTTCGGCTCTGATACCATGAAGAATTGTAAAACTGCGGAAAATAAGAAAATTGAGATGGAATTGGTTTTTCTGTATTGATTATCATATGAAATACAAGCTTGATTATATAACTGATAATCAAGATATTCTAGGAAGGTAAATAAAATCAAATTACAATATTGCCTAAAATACAATATTCTAGAAATAATAAAATATGCTGAAAATATTATCTTGATTTCTTACAAATTCAACATGACATCCTTATAAAGAATTGTCATATGAAATAATTAAATTGATTTATTGCTATATTTATTATTGCACTAAATAAGGTAAAGTTCAATTTATTTTATAACATGACATTATACTTTATCATATTGCTACATTGATTGAAATAAAAGAGTAAAGTTTTATTTCACTACATAAGGAGAAAAATAAACAGCAACACCCTAATATATGCTAAAAACATTTAACAGAAAACTAGAGCAATATAAATAAAACTAAAAAAAGTCAAAAATAAATTGTTAATTATCCACAATTTTTATTATAGCTACATTGGTTATAAAATTATAATGTGTAAATTTCAACTTAATAGATACTCCCTCCTATTCAAAATAAATGTCCACTTTCCTTATTTGGTAAAGTCTCTTTACTTGTCCACTTTCTATTTTTGGCAAAACTTTTTACCTAAATACTTAAAATACCCCACTACCACCTTTTCAATTATTATAATCACTTAAAATACCCCACTACCACCTTTTCAATTATTATAATCACTTAAAATACCCCACTACCATTTTTTCTTAAAATCCGATCCAAACCCAAAGTGGACAATGTAATTGAATAGGAGGGAGTATAATATATAATTATATTAATGTTTAAAAC
Organism: Amaranthus cruentus; assembly: GCA_019425755.1. Lineage (NCBI taxonomy): Eukaryota > Viridiplantae > Streptophyta > Magnoliopsida > Caryophyllales > Amaranthaceae > Amaranthus > Amaranthus cruentus. The sequence goes on from CM033452.1 coordinate 11,742,733, forward strand.
TAATAATAATAATAATAATAATAATAATAATAATAATAATAATAATAATAATAATAATTACTATTATTATTATTATTATTATTATTATTATTATTATTATAATAATAATAATAACAATAAAGGAAGTTGGGATATGTATATTATTTTTAAAAGTTAATTAATAATTGAAAATCGAAAATATGAACAATACTTAATGTATTGACTAAGTTAAAATCAATATGTAAATAAATAAACTAATGATTTTGATATCTAAATTTTTAGTATAATTGCGACTTATGTCATGTTAGCATATTAGAATAAATATTAACAATCAGATATTTTAATTTCAATATTAGTTAGAAGAAATTTAAAAAATTAGAGTATTATCTTACACTATCAGTTGTTTATAACTATAATTAAAATGTATAAAAATAACTAACATGTTGATTAAAATGTGTTTTACAATAGTTTTATACTGGTTTGAGTGGCAAATTAAATTAATCAACCTATTTTTTACTTTACTCATTTACAAATTAACTATTTAAATTTATTACATATCTAAAAATGTCATATCATCTTATGTAAACACTTATTATTTATTACTTAGTCTCTAGTATATAATATATTTATTATTACATGCTTTTGAAAATTATAGTTATCTCTTTATACTAAGAATTTCGTGCAATGCATGGAATTTTATACTCTGAAGAAATAAGAGGCAATTAAGAAAGAGTTAGATGTGACATAATGCACATTTATGAGAGGAATTACAAAACTCCTCCCCTACACACTCCAACCGGCCACCCCTCAATTTCCAAATTAAATTTTATTTTTTATTAATTAATTAATAAATTATATAATTATTATTATTATTATTTTAAAACCAAAAAGCAAACACTACGCGATAAAACACGTTATCGTTAATTACACTTTTAAAATTTAATTTACTTTACTTGTCATAATTATCTATATAAATATTTTTAGTTTAATAATATTTATTTATTTATTTTTATAAAGACCCGATAAAAATAACAGATGTATAAATTTGAGTCAATTTCAAATTTTCAAATGAAAAATCATTGT